>PVIU01008223.1:0-84814 GCA_004026605.1 Ondatra zibethicus | reverse complement strand
ATCATCATCATCATCATCATCATCATCATCATCATGCATTGAGAGGTCTGAGGGGGAGCCCTAACAGACTGCTTTGAAGTTCGGCTGCAATTTACTCCAACATTTCAGAATAAGTCCAAGTAGGACAGCATCTGGTAAATAGTCTTCTCTGTGTTAGATGAAGTCAAATGAAAACCAGCCGTAGCCTATACCCTACTCCATGTTCAATGGCTAAGAATTATTAGAAACCATTCGCGGGTTTACCCCTCACCACAATATTCATTACAATCACGGAGCTGTTTGACAATGAGGCATGGCATCTGCTGCTCTACGTAATATTTTAAATGGCGTGGCAAGTTGTTTTGTGATTCTTTTTAAAGGAGAAAAGGTGAAATTATGCCGAGGAAATGGTCCACTTTTTGAAGAAAAATCTAATTGACCCAAGGCAATATTTTTACTACATATACAAAATAACAAACAGATGCGGACTCATTTTGACTGGCTTCCAGATGCGGTGACCCGTGAGGTTAACGCTGACCGTGGGCATGCTGACTGTCCCAGGAAACAGACTTGAGAGATGCCAATCCAGTGGGTTCTGGTTTTCTTTATCTTTTTATTCTAACTTGGAAAATAATGAACTTTTTAAACCAAATTCCTGATTTGGCTACACTCTCCATGTTTCCCATAGTCTGATTATACCCCTATACTCACACTGAATGTGATTATATCCTCTATTCTCATACTACTTGAAACTGTTTAACCCTACATTTGGCATCAAAAGATTATAGTGCAGGAATTTCATAAAACCAATTCTTTCTGGAAATTTTTGAGAAAGGTTTAAAGGGAAGTATATTTTTCATATCATCACTGAACCATGAAGTTAAAATATTTTTTATTTGCTAGAATCTATGAGGGAATGTTTTCTGTATTTTATTTCTTTTACACAGACACACAAAAATGCGTAATAGCACAAATGAGAACTTAGAGTCTATCTGCTATATGAGACACACTAAAAATCTGGAGAGCGAGCCACCCAAATAATGAATTTTAAAGATTTATTTTATTGTTTTATTTTCTGTGTATGTGTGTGGGTCTGGATGTATACATATAGGTACCACATTAGTGCAGGTGCCTATTGAGGTCTGAAGATTCCTCTGCAACAGTAGTTAAAGACGGTTTTGAACTGCCTGGTGTGGGTACTGCGGACCAAACATGGGTCCTCTAAAAGGGCAGCAAGTGTTCTTAACCATATGAGCCACCTCTCCACTCTCCAAATAATGATCTTGAAACAATGTTTACCACTGGCACATACAATGAAAGAAGAAGACAGGCTGGGCAGAGCGTTTGCTTCTCTGGTTAACGCACAAGGTGGAAAGACTGGCAATCTCTTGAAGCTGATCTTCTCAAAAATCATTTATGCTCCATTACGGAGTTTTGAGAAGGTTTGCATAGGGCCCTGACCTGCAGGAAGTGTTAACAGCATGTGTATTGTGTTGTGTGTCAGAACAGGGATTCTGGGATGTTGTTGTGTAGGAGTATATCACACACCTCTTGCTTTATTTAGAAAGTATCTATTTTTAAAAAGCAATATGTAGATATAGACCTTCTTCTTTTAGGTTTGACAGGGCTTCATTCAGTAGCTGAATTTCTTATGCAAACCTCTGCTTTGAACCTACTTTAGGAACACAGAATTCACCATTCCATCTCACCCCAAATTTCCAAGCAGGTATTTCTTTCCATTTATCTGGCCTGTGATTTACCCAAAGCTTGCATTTTCTCACACAGTTTTCATGGGGGTGTTCTCACTTAAGGATTATCATCTATTCTTGGAGATTCCCAAATATTTGAAGAAAACTGTTTCATACCCAGCAACCACTCCCATCACCCAACACATATTACTTTCCTCTAGTGCCTCTATGTGACATGGCATTGAGGCTTCATCAGTTGCTTACTCTTTTTGCCATTCCTTTGCTTATTTCTAAATGTGCTTGTTGACACAGAGACACGGGTCCATAACTTTCGCCCTTCTATATAATATGCCATCATTGGCCATATTAGCATCGCATTAACTGTGTGGCACATTGTTTACACATTGCCTTTTGTCAGTCATTGTCATTTTAGGCTACGGAGTCCTCTTTTTTTTCCTCTCTAAACTGATGAGTCACACTTAAATACAAATACCTCCTCTTTACTCATTAAATTTCATCCTGCAGTCATCAATCATTAAAATTTGTCAAATAATTTTTTCATCCATACACCTTTAGAACATGTCAGCAAGATGTATTAGAATCACATCTCCCATGCCCATAGTCAAGTCCTTCCTGTGTGGCTTATGGTATTTCTAAAATCCTGTGGCACATCACACACTCTGACTACCTGCGTGTGATTTCTGAAGAATAGGATTACTGGAGAGTCAAGTTTCTAAGGAAAAAAAAGAAACCCATTTCTGCATCCTGTCTTTTATTCTGACCCACAAAGTGATGCTGCAGGCATCCTAGGAGGACCAGCAGGGGCCCAGCCCCCTGAGTTTGAGGGATTTTTGTGCCTATCCTCAAACTCCAGGGCTTCAAGAGCCCAATTTTCTTATTAAGCATTTTATCCTATACAAAAGTGCCACAGTGTGTTCAGAGATGTTAACCTCTTCAAAGAGGTTATTTTATCTGACAGTACCTTTGAAAGCTACCTGTAGTTGCCTGAAGCAGGTGGTGTCCAAATGCAGATTCACAATGCAACGTTCCTATAGGAATCAAGTCAGAGTTCTGAAAATGTAGCCTTTTATGCAGAAGGTCTTCAAACACAGATGGTTGTCTAAGCAAGATTTACAGTGGTTCAGCTAAAGTAAAATATGTTTTACTTTCGCACAAACCTCAATTTGTGATGATATCTAACCATGATAGGATATGATCTCCCCCCCCCCCCTGGTTACACTGAGATGTGAAAACCCAAAGCAGCAATATCTTTATGGCAGTACTGTTGTCAAGCTCATCAATAATTTCTGCATTGTAAATTCAATAGTCAACTCTCAGCCCTCTCATACTTGACCTCAGTTAGTTATGCCCTTCTAAGATCTCTTTCCCCAATTGCCTCGTCTCTTACTACTTGGAGTGCCTTCCCCAAACTGAGCTTGCTAATCTTATTGTTAATCTTTGTCATTATCAAGGTCAAGTTCATAACATGTCTGTTTCAGCAGGAATCACCTGGACAGTGTAGCATGGAGGTGCATGACGTGCTCATACCCACATCTTTCTCTTACCCAGATGAAGCTCGGTGGTGTCTAATGTTTCATTGATTGGATTTTAGAGAGGTGATGGAAATCTTTTTTAGTTGACCATTGCAGAAACTTTTTTTCCTTTGTAACCGATGGGCCTATATGATAACCCAAAATGTAGTGATTTTTACTACAAACTTAGAAGCTCACAAAATGAGGCAAAACCTTGTCATCCTATTGTATCATAGCCTGTCCAGAACTTGAGAAAGTGTCTGGTTGTGTACGCCTGTGACAGTTTCGTCTCCTATCCCTTTTTACATTTAAATCTAAAGATTTTTCTTTCTTTCTCTTTGCCTATTTTGACATTGAAGAGTATGTAGCAGGCAGATTTGGCCAGGATGACTCCCCTGGATATGCCATCTTCAATCTTGATGATAATTATGGACAGAACTTCAGCCTCTCCATGTTTGTGAGAACACGTCAACCATCAGGCTTACTTCTAGCTTTGGGAAACAGTTCTTACCAGTTTGTGAGTGTCTGGCTAGAACATGGCAGCCTAGTACTGCAGACTCCAGGCCCTCCCAAGTTAGTACTGAAGTTTTTTCTTAGTGATGGAAATGCCCACTTAATATCTTTGAAAATCAAACCAAATGAAATTGAACTGTATCAGTCTTCACAAAACCTAGGATTCATTTCTGCTCCCGCATGGACAATTCAGAGAGGAGATGTCATCTTCATTGGTAGCCTACCTGACAGACAAAAGACTGAAGTGTATGGTGGCTTCTTCAAAGGCTGCATTCAAGATGTAAGATTAAACAACCAAAATCTGGAATTCTTCCCCAATTCAACAAACAACGGATACCGTGATCCAGTTCTTGTCAATGTGACTCAAGGCTGTCCTAGAGACAACAACTGTAAGGTAGGGTCATTCATATTGATGACACCCATAGTGCATACTAAAATTATATTTATTAAATAATTTATTGTAACCATTCTGCTTTTGTTCTTGGTTTTTGAGACAGAAAACTCACTATGTAGCTCAGGATGAACTTGAAGTCACAGCCTTCCTTCTTCAACTTTCCAAATGTAGGTGGGGATTACAGGAATATGGCCATACCCACGGCACCATTTTATACGTGAACAAAATACTGATCACCCACCAGTCACGTAATATTTTTCATCTACATATCTCCAGGATGATTGGTAGAATTACAACAAACCATAAAAATGTGACATTGGTTTTTATTGACATCATGAATATGTTATAGCCAACACAACTCCAGACACATGCTTCTCCCTCTCCCCAAACAATCAACTTCCCTGAGAATAATAGTATTTAAAGCTACAAATTCTTAATGGTATTCTATAGGCTTAGCTAAACCAATTCTTTTTAGAAGACCCCACTAAATTTAATGTCACTGCCCAGCTTCTTCCATTAATTAATAACAAAGTCTCAGTTTCTCCTTGGCAACTGGTTTTAAAATCCTTTGACATATAATTTCTCAGAGCCAATGCTTTCCCTCAAACACTATTCATGTCTTCTAAATAGTCTTATGTATGTGAGATGTTTAGCTCTTCATGACCTTTTGGAGGAAAAGAAGGAACCACACTGACATGACTCGAGCATCCATGAGCCCCAATAATTACAGTGTACAAGATTCAATTTTAAATATGCATGAATGACCCACCGTAATGCTCTTATAGTAACACTTTTCTCATAATTGAAATGATTTCACATGAATTAATCCGTTTGGTTATATTGAAAGACTACTATATGGAAGAAACATTGTTATCTCATTTATATTTACAGATGAAGAAATTAAGGTTTATAAAATTATGTAATGTTCTGGGGATATAGCTCAGTGGTAGAGTACATGCTTAGCAAGATTAAGGACGGTATTCTATCCCCAGAAGTGTAAAGAAAGACAGGAGGGTAAACAATCAGGCAAAGCCATAAAATAATAGACCTTGGATAAATGCAGGGCAGGAGGTAAATAATTACTTCAAACATGTTTGTTTTTTGACTCCTCTCTGAGTGGCTTTGAGAACTAATATAAGACTGGTACTGATGTAGAGGCAAGGCTAATGGGGAGGGAGGTGTTAACTGGGGCATACAGGATTGAGGACAAATTCTCACTAATTCACCTGGTTATGGGATCTTGGGCAACTAGAGGCATCCAGGTATAATAATCTTCATAATCAGTGATAATAAATGTGTGCAAAGTGCCTAGTAACTCATAAATTATGGAGGACATCATATTTCAATAATCCTCCTTGTGCTATAGATCAGTTTATTATCTCTTCTCCTCTGTCATTCTGTTGTTTCTTTCCCTTTTATCTCTCCCCCACCTCTGTCTACTGCTCATTCCTCTGCTTTTAGTAAGCAATTGGAAATGGTAGTAGTCGGCTTTATTCAACGTTATTAACAATGTGCAAAATGTCTAAAATGCAAAGATGTAGGGGCATTGGCATTTTAAAGTAACAGATGATCTCACCTTTAACATTTCCATATTTCATTGCCATTGCTTTTTATCCCTTTGATTTTCTTTTTTTCTCAGTCCAACCCCTGTCATAATGGAGGTGTCTGCTATTCCCTGTGGGATGACTTCTCCTGTTCCTGCCCTACACACACGGCGGGGAAAGCCTGCGAGGAAGTTCAGTGGTGTCAGCTCAGCCCATGTCCCCGCGGTGCACAGTGCCAGCTGGTTCCTCAAGGGTTTGAATGTAGGTAGCATTCACAGCTGTTGTCCATCCAATTTACTTGGTACATTTCAATTGTCCAAGCCAGAGACAGTGAAAAAAAGAATTCAGGTATAGACAACTTAGAGAAACGTATGTGAGAAGTTTACAAAGCCAGGTGTGACCAATATCATGACCAGGATGATCTCTGCAATTCATACTGGCCTGAGTTTCTGCATGAGAAAGTGGGCTATTGCAGCAACAAACCCAGCTCTTTGATTATTTCAATCTAATTTGTGAAGAGCTAAGCAAATCATATCTGCCTTTGCTTTCTTGATACCGGGAATATGCAGTAAATGGGTGCATCTGCCACACTATGGTTCCTTGATTATGCACATGGCCGCCAAAACCTAAAGCTTCCTCACATCTAAAGAGGGAGAACAAGGCCTACCCTGCGTGTTTCTTGGTGTATGCCTTATGTGTATGGTGATATGCATTAGGTACAGGCTCACTGTTTGTAGTAACTGCCCCCCCCCTTTTGAATGGTTTTCCAATCTAAAGATCACAGTCAAGACTTTGAACTAAATACTATGATTTATGTATTATCTTCTCCCTTAGGTCAAATACTTCACAGTCCAGCTATAGACAATGCTCTGTGTTCAAATTAAATTTGAATCCCTTCTTGTTATTCAAAAATTGTGCTTTTAAAGATATGCTCTAAAGTCTTATGGTTTCCCATAGCAACAGAAAAGTGCATTGGAAAGACGGAACCTAGTAAAGCAATCTGAATAAGGCCCATAGTTTGCCCTGAGTTTGCTACGCAGTAAGTGTTAAAACAAGATTTGAAATTTTAAAACTCTCTCTAATTAGAAGCATTATTTATTGAAGCAAAGCTCCCCAAAGAAAAGGTGAAATCTAAAAGTGTATTGAGCATTTTCCCCAGATCAGGAGAGGTGGTTTCATCTTCGCCACCAGACTTGCTAAATGGATTTACAAAACATGATAGACAGCAAAGAGATAATGAAATTGGTTATTTAATCATTGGTTTAAAAATACATGATAAGATGTTTGTTTATGTTCCTTCCTTCCTGAATTTCTTCCCAAATCTGGTAAGGAAAAAAAATAACTTAACAGGGAAATTAAATGAGATATTTTTAAAAATCTAGCCAAACCCTATATTCAAATTACAACACTTGAATTATTCACTTTTTCCTCCTGATGTGATTTTTTGACCATTGTCGCACTTTCCAAAGTAAAAGGTGATGTTACTCCCTAGATCATCCACTTACTAGTGCTCAGTGGACACTTACTGAAGGCCAGGCACGGGTTTCAGGGAACGACTCAGTAAGCACTTCTATAGAAAGGATACCTGGTCCCACACAGCTCACGCACTAGAGCAGAGTTAAGAAACCAATAAAAACCCAGTTTCAAAGGGCAACAGGAGTTACAAAGTAAATCAGGAATAGACTAGAAGGATGAGACAAGGAGGACCTATTTTAACTTGCGTAGCCAGGGAAGTTGACATTCCAGCAGATGGCAACACTGAGGAGGTACTGGGCATGGGGAAGTCTGGAGAAAGAAAACTCCAGGTTTAAGTTACAGAGGCCTGGGTTGGGACAAGCTCCTTCATTTTGTGACTGTGTCACCTGAACGAGGAAGAGAATGTTATGAACTAGAAGTCGTTTAACAGGGGTCAGATCACACAGGCTAGGAGGGTGGTGTTTGGAACTTCCGTCTTGAACTAAGAAGCGGTTGTTAGAGTCCTCTGCAGCAACCACAGAAGTAGGGAAACAAAGAAGCCATCTTTTGTATGAACAATGATGGTGGCTGGTACAGAGCATGGCAAGGAAGGTCCCCGACCGTGTTTTTAGGTCACCTACTGAAAAGGGAGAACGGAAAACTGATCACTGTATTGAAACGGCAGAAGTCATTGGGACCTCGCCAGGAGCAATCTCAGTGAAGTGACAGGGACAACAGGAGAGAAAATGGGAGATGAGAAAATTGGAAGGCATATACAAAGTACTAAGTGTTTATGGTAACAGGAACGGAGAAATAAGAGAGCGGTCAGGGTGGCAGTGCTAAGGGTCCTGTGGGTCCCTCTTAAATTTTCAGCAATCATAGCAGATTTTACTGTGATGGGGGAAAATGACAAAAAGGAAAGGGAAATGTTAGTACAGGGGTAAAAACTGGGTGCACACAGAAAAATGAATAAAAATAGCGAAAATGAATGGTACCCTGCATAAGACTTAAAAGCCTGACCTCTGAAAGGAACATGGACAGAGCGTCTGTTGTAATTGCTGAAAGGAGGGCTGGCCCGGACATGATTAATTAGGCTGACAGAATTGGTAGAAAGCTGAACCACTTCTGTTTCTTCTTGTGCCTCAAGGGTGTGTATAGGAGACTATAAACAGACATAGGGCCAGATATTTTAAGAGCTAGAACAAACTGTGAATTAATCATGCTGTAGCAATTCTAATAGAGAAATGCAGTAAGAATTTCAAAAGTGCTGTCTTCGATGCAATATGTGAATGCAAAGTACTATTTTTTTCTACTTTTTCCCCCAACCACATGAAGTTACTTGGTTATAGGTAGCAAGTTGATATCTAGGCATGTAATTGGAGGGTTTTTTTTTTAAGCATAAATCAATCCATCATTGTGAATGTTTCTGTAAACTGCAAGTTGGTGAACTTAATCAGAAGCCAGGGTCTATTGTTAACTAATTAGCGTGTCACCAAAACTAAATTCGTGATTTCTGTGTGTTTAGCTGTTTATTTTTAAAATGAAAATAAAGGCTTCCTTTTTATAAGCCAATGGAAAACAATAATTGACATTACAGGAGATTTTAAATGGAAAAAAAATGGTACGAGTTGAGTTTTAGTATTCTCATTGGCGGGTTCGACACTCTAGTTTTATATTTTAACGACCTAATTACTCATCTTCAGTGAATCTGAAGTTCTTCTCTTGTAAAGCAGTGACAGAAAATATCTATAACGGGCACAACTAGATAGCAACCAGCACAGCACCTAATGTGTCAGTCACACACACATCCGCCACCGGAGGAGGGATACGAAGGATGGAGGTAACAGTTTCCTCTTCCCGCATTAGGTATTGCAAATGCTGTTTTCAGTGGATTGAGACAAGAAATACAGTTCCGAAGCAACGGGAACATTTCCAGAGAACTCACCAACATCACATTTGGCTTCAGAACACGTGATACAAATGTAATGATATTGCATGCGAAAAAAGAGCCTGAGTTTCTTAATATTAGCATTCAAGACTCCAGATTATTATTTCAATTGCAAAGTGGCAACAGCTTTCATATGCTACGTCTGAGGAGTGTGCAGTTGGTGAGTGATGGCACATGGCACCAAGTGAAGGTTTCCATGATAGACCCCCTGGCCCAGAAATCCAGATGGCAAATAGAGGTGGACAACCAAACACCACATGTGACCAGCGCAATTCTACTGGAAGCCTGAACTTTTTGAAGGACAGTACAGACATCTACGTGGGTGACCAGGCTACTGACGATACGAAAGGCCTGCAGGGCTGTCTGAGCACAATAGACATTGGAGGCATATATCTCTCTTACTTTGAAAATCTTCACGGTTTCATTAATAAGCCTCAGGAAGAGCAGTTTCTCAAAATCTCTACAAATGTGGTCCTTACCGGCTGCTTGCCATTAAATGCTTGCCACTCCAGCCCCTGTTTGCATGGAGGAAACTGCGAAGACAGCTATAGCTCTTATCGGTGTTCCTGTCTCTTGGGATGGTCAGGGACACACTGTGAAATCAACATTGATGAATGCTTTTCTAATCCCTGTATCCATGGCAACTGCTCTGATGGAGTTGCAGCCTACCACTGCAGGTGTGAGACTGGCTACACTGGTGTGAACTGTGAAGTGGATGTGGACAATTGTGAGAGTCATCAATGTGCAAATGGGGCCACGTGTGTCAGTGGAGCTCATGGCTATTCTTGTCTCTGTTTTGGAAATTTTACGGGCAGATTTTGCAGGTGAGCACAAAGTCTATGCAGAGCTCAGTCTTTTGGGAGCTCTGCTCTGAATTTTCCTTGTCAGGCCAGAAATATCTCCCCTTTAAATATCCACATGTGCTAAACAAGGCTGGCTTTGAGCACTTCCGTCACAATTTGATCATGTAAAAATGTGATTATATTGTGAAATATTCTACAACTATGAATAGCAGATTTTTAGCCAGATAGTAAACACAATGTTTGTGTTGTATGACTTAAGATTTATAATACAACTTAGTAAAGGAAATTTAGGGCATACACTAACACATAATCAGATGTTCTAGTGGCTTTTACATAATGCTCAGCATGCCGCTGATAGCATATTCATTCAATTCACCCATTTAAAAAATCCCCCCTTTTTTCTAAAATTGCAATAGTAGTTAATTGCTCTCATGATCACTTCAATTTTATGCTATGCAGAAATTTAAAAAAATAAGTTTTTCCTTCTAAGTCACATTGCTTTGTCTTAAATAATTGAGTCATTGTAGGGAGGTGAGAGGGTTGTTATTAACAAATAATATATTCCAGTAGTTGGGCAAGAATAGCTAGAGTGGAGCAGCCTGTAGACATCACTTGAATTCAGAGGCAGACTCTCTTAGCAGACATTACAGGCAGCCATGCCTATAAAAAGTTGTGTTATCTTCACAACACCTATTATTGTTCAGAGCTCTTGATGGCAAGGAACAGTGGGAAGTACTAAGTTCTTGGGTTATTCGATAGATGCTGTTTCCTGTGAGTCAACAGATTCATTTGCCAATAAATAGCATACCTGGTTAAAAGTAGGAGAAATTTGAGATCAACATTAGGAGTCTTACACAGTGACCATGGATAAGAAAACATGTATGCCCTCCTGACAAGTTCTCTGAATTTTTTCCTGTCTGATTCATCAAAGTCAAGTGTAAAGAATAAAGTTCTCAAGAGTCCCTTCTGATGAACTCTTCAGAGCTGTTTATTAAGCTAAGGTGTTCATAAAACTGGAGGTTTGCATTGCCAATGACCTCTTTTAGAGCTATTGACATCCTTGACACTTTTGAAACGTCCTTATGATATTTTCTTTTTGAAGTAGAATTGATTAGCTCTTTTGAAAAGACACGCCCTTATACCATCTTGTAGCTGGTTTCTCTGTGTTAGCTTCAGAACATGGCAGAACAAAGGTGAAGTTTCTTTCCATTTATTTCCCAGATAATTATTGTCTATCTGATCACACACACACACACACACACACACACACACGCACGCATACAAACATGCATACATGTGCACACACAAACACATATGCACACACACGCATGCATGTACACACACATACACACACACACACACAGCCAAAGGACCTGAGCAACATTCTTAAAATCTGTTTAAAAATCAGCTCTTTCAAGCCTAAGGATTCTTTGTCTAGCAGTGTTTTCTTAGCATTTAACAAGCTGTTCTTCCTTTTATGCGGATTCTTCAGCCCATTCAGCCTTGCTGCTGTGCAAGGAGTGGCACGCTGAACTCACACACAGTTACATTGAGTCTATACACAAACCTCCTGGACAGCCCTTGGCTTGTGCTATGCAAAGCTATGAATTATGAGAGTGGGAGCAGGCAAGTCTTGGCAGGGCAACTGTAGTTCAGCTCTGAAAGCCAGCGGAGAAATCGCGTGAGTGCTCGAGCACCAGCCTGTTCTCCTTGCTTTCCTGGCCTTTGTAGAGATGCAATTTTCCTGTGGCCTCTGTTGATTTATTAGAAAAGCAGCTGCAGATCTAGCTATGTGAGCTAGCCCTAAATTTACTGCCACCCCATGCCATAGATCTTATCTCCTGCAGGAACCGTGGTGGAGGACAGAAGATGGATGGCCATGTTGGTTGCAGAAGCCTCCAGCAGGGGCTTTTTGCTGGAGAACCCGGTGTTTGTACAATGCACCAGCACGAGTGAGCATTTGTTGTTCCTCCAGCCTCAGGACTTAATTAGCCTAACACTGACTACATATACGAACGTTTCAAAAAAATTTTTTTTCTTGAATGCAATGAATGGGATAAACAGCTGTGGCCATTACTTTTATCTCCCTAGACACAGCCGATTACCCTCAGCAGTCTGTGGGAACAAGGAGACAAATCTCACTTGCTACAATGGAGGCAACTGCGCTCAGGTCCAGGACGACTGGAAATGTGTGTGCCGGCCCGGTTTCACTGGAGAGGGGTGAGTCACTGGAACTTCATGGGCAAGAGTTCTGAGCTAAAGAACAGTGGGATTGCTCAGAGTTCATTGCTCCTCCAATTTTTCATTTCAGTTCCCACAGGAAAAATCTATGTTGAAATATAGGTCCAGACAGAATTTAAGCAACAGAAAAGAAGAAAAATGACAGTGTAGGTCAAAGTATAGAATATTTTACCAGCCAAGACTTCAAATAGGAAAGTATGAATTTTTAATATACATAATGTTTTATTATTCTTTCCTTATAAGTACCTTCTGGATTCCTGGAGTCCTCCCCTCCCCTGACTAACTCTAACATATGATTTCAAAATATGGTTACTTTTAAAGTAAAATAAAACACAGCTAAAAGATGCCTGATACGATAAACTATACCCTAAAGTGTATGTACCCCTTCCAGGGAACTATTCCTTTCACAGAGAATCCTTCAACTCTTCACTTAGGCTCTGCCATTCAACTCTGTCTATCTGTGACCAGCTTGGATGCAAGCCAGTTCGTGTATGCATTTGACTGGTTGGAGTGTGGGCAAGGGGAAGAGAGAACATTCTCCCTGCTTTGATTAGATCTCCAAAGAGGCAGGGTGGTGGTGGTGCACATCTTTAATCCCAGCAGTCAGGAGGCAGAGGCAGGCGGATCTCTTGTGAGTTAAAGGTCAGCCTGGTCTAAAAGAGCTAGTTCCAGCACAGCTAGGGCTATTACACAGAGAAACCCTGTCCCCTAAAACAAACAGCAACAACAAAACAAAAACAAAAACCAAACAACAATAACAAAAGATCTCCGAAGAGATATCCATCCCTCAGACAGATACAAACCAGGAGTCTGTGCGCACAGGTATTATGTACACAGATGAAACATAGCCCCTAGTTTTTAACACTTATCACTTACCTTACAATATTATCCCCATTTCTTAGAGCTCTGTAAGAAAGATTTTATTGTTTTCAGTGTGTGTGTGTGTGTGTGTGTGTGTGTGTGTGTGTGTGTGTGTGTGTGAAGCTGAGTGACAGATTGATGCTGAAATAAATGTATACAATGGTGAAGTTGAGCTGCCATCCAAGCGTGGACTTCTCTTGGGAATGCTGCCATGATTTCATGAGTAAGTAAGTGTTTGCTCAGCACAATTAAAACAAAATATAAAATGTATTTCTCCATCTCCTATAGACTAGAATAAGATACAACCAAGATATACATGTATGTGTGAAAGAAAGTAGAGAAGTCACATCCACTTTCCAGTCTGTAATGCTATGACATCAGCTATTATGTCAGCATTTGATTGACCTCTGCTTCCACATCTTCAGCATATTATAAATATATCTTTGTCCCAAATGTAAATAAGCCTTTACTATATTTAAATGCTGGTTGCTTCCTGGCTTAATATTAGGCCCGCTAACAGCACCATGAATAGGGTTCATCCAATACCTTGAATTTGTTGCTGTTAATATTTCTATCTTCTCTGATACCTATCAGTTTTCAAATTCATATTTGCCATTTAAATGATTAAGATGGGGAAAGGGTTGCTAATTTTCGTTTCTTTCCTGGGAGGACTTTCATCCAACTAAACTTAACTGATGAAAAATGGTTTCAAACAGTGAATGTGTGTTTAATATATTTTGATTTCCCAAACACATTGAGCACCATTAGTTAATTCAGGAGCATGTAATGACTTTTCTTTGACTTTTCATCTATTAGTTATCATCTTCTTTGTTTTGCTCTGTTTTTTCTTTAGGGACGGGGTCTCATTTTAGCTCTGGTTTGTCTAGAACTTGCTACATAGAGCAGGCTCATCTTAAACTTGCTGTCATCCTTCTGCCTGTCTTCCTCCATTGTTGGGATTTTGGGGATGAGGCACTACATTCAGTATATTATTTTCTAATAATAGCTTCACTGGCGTTTGTCATGCATATGAAAGCATCAACTCTTTTGCTCAAAACAGAAATTAGTAAGGAAACGAACGAGTGGCAGATAGAACTGGGAACGTTCAGATGAGTCCCCCAGGGCCTACGGCAGCAAGACTTCCACACAGCCAAGGACCCGAAGAAGCTATTTGCCTGCTTAAGCCTCCAGCTCCATAGTGTCATTTCATCAGGTCCAGATGATGGATGGTGTGAGCGCTGGCCACCCAGGACACAGGGTGCTTGGCAAGCTCCTGAGAGTTGTCAAGTCTGGCTGGGATCTAATCAGAGAAGCCTCTTCCAGCCCAGGAGCCAGGACCATAAAAGGCAAATAGGGTCTCAGCTATGCTCGGTATCCTGCTGGAAGAAGGAGCTGTTTTCCTTGGAATGAATTGCTGTTTCTGTCACACCAAGGATCTCACAGCTCCTCCACCTCAGCCCTTGCTCTGAAGCCTGATGAGAAGTCTCAGGCACACATGGAAGTTCTACTTTGGGGGAAGTGGAGATTAAAAACAGTTTACATCATAAGCTGTTCCGCAGAGATCCTGGGGCTAAGATTTCACTAGTTTCCTAAAGTAATACAAACGCCATCTCCACTGCTCTGCCCCCAGACCTTAGCAGAGTATTTGGCACAGGATAGGCAGAACTACTGAATTAATCCATGGGTGTCCAGAGCGAGGACTTGTTCACTATATATAATAATATTTCAAAAACCTAGAAGAGCTGATTTGAAAGTGGCAGTAGAAGGATGTGCTGTTTGATTTATTCAACCTCATTTCAACATTACAACAATGCATACCAAGTATCAGCGTATCACACACACACACACACACACACACACACTCACACACACTCACACACACTTACCCCACAAGTGTTGTTTTTTGTGTTCATGTGTCAGTTTAGAAAAAAACCAAAAGAAAAAACGTTCTTAGAAAAGGAGGCAGGCAGTGTCCCAGTATTCACATACTTTAACATGGATGCTACTTCTTTGGGAAAAGTCTTATTGGAAAGCTGTTACTAGAACACTGAGTTCCGTGTTACTACTAGAACACAGTTTATTAACAGGTTTCTTACTTTTGCTCGGGTTAAAAAAGTGACGTTTCAAAGGAAAGTAATTCAGTATCTCCCAGAATTAACCAAGTCTACCCCGAGGCAGAGATAGAACCTTCACCGTCAGGGCTCCCTCTGCCCTGTAGATTCCAGGCTGGCAAAGTCACCCTGCCAGTGTCCTCCTAATAAAGCTGACAATTATAAGGTGACAAACTCAATAGTGCCCTTAAGGGAAAAACGGGGCTTCTAAATATTTGCAGACATTTTATTTGAATTTATTCAGTGTGTGCACCCATGTCTGTCCATCTTTGTCCACAAAACTCAAAATGTATTAAAGGGTTCTTAAGGAAGCTTTGAAATTATCCGGTGTGTGTAATTGGGTAGGATTTGTGACCACTCTGTGTCATGCTAGGAAGAGAGACAAACCATTTGCTCCATCTTACAGCTCACTTATTCACCCAACCCTGGGCTTCTGCTTCTCCATTAATTTTCAAGGTGTGAAGAGGACATCGATGAGTGTGCTTCTGATCCCTGCCTCCACGAAGGCCTGTGCAGGGACTTGCTCAACAGATTCCAGTGCATCTGTGGCGTGGCCTTCGCGGGTGAGCGCTGTGAGCTGGATGTAAGCGACCTTTCCTTTTATGTGTCCCTCTTACTGTGGCAAAACCTCTTTCAGCTCCTCTCCTACCTCGTTCTGCGCATGAATGATGAGCCAGTCATAGAGTGGGGTGCTCAGGAAAATTATTAGCGTGTATACAAGCATCCCCGGGGGTTAAAACATTGACTCACAAGAAATGCCATCTCAGTGTAGGTCTCAGGGAAATGAGGGACTAGAATACATCTTGAAGATGAAACTGCATTTAAGCCTCTTTTAAGCACACCACAGGCACTCCAGGTCTTTATAAGATATTTTCCTATTCTACTTTTTAAAATGAAAAGTGTGCTCTTAATATAGCCAGACATATCTCATTATCCAGTGAACTGAGTCCTAAGGCACTGTCATCCTAAACACATCCCTGCTGAATGGTTTTTATTGCGATTAGAAAACCTTCTCGCTACACTGCACTTTTGCACGTCCCTATTTTCCTGGCTACAGTTTACCTTGTTCTGATTTGGTGTGTGCTCTTCCCTCTCATCAGTTATATGTAACATGAAAACATGAAAATTTGAAAATATCTATGAACATTTTTAAAGTCATGTACGTCTTTATGCAAAGCTATTCTAATGAACTGTGGACAGTTCTTTCCTACATGAAGAAGAGGGGAGTTTTTTTCCCCAATAATGTGGGGTAAATGGTCACACTATCCTTCACTAGCATCGGGTCTGATTCCAAGTGCCATTCTTCCCACCAAAAAAGAGAAGATAGACTTTTCTCTATTTCCTTCTTTTAAAATTCCCCCTTTCCATTACAATTGAAAACTTTCTGTTAACCGCTGATACATTTGTGGGGGTTTTGACTTTTCCATCATATTTTCCCTGGCCAATTATTGATGCTAAACATCTTTGGAGGAGCATCATCCCAAAGGAGATGTTATTAGTGCTCGTTGAGGGGGAATTACTTGGACCCAGTGAAGAAACTCATGACACCACTGAAATAGCAATGGCCTGCAAGATGCCCTTCTGCCAATGTGCCCTGGTTTGAAACCATGAGGGGGACTTTTCCTCTTAATACTGTCAGTGCTCACTGAGTCGTGTCATGATTACTTGAAGGAAGTCCTTTGGCAGTGGAAATACCAGGGTGAATCTTAATGCATAGGAAAAGAACAAGATAATGTTCTGTGAAAGTAAAGAAACTACGTTCTTGCTCCATTGCTCAGTAGCTACAAGGTAGCGGCCCTCACCCTGCAGCAATCGTCTCAAACTAGGAGAAATGTTGAGGTCTTTCATTCATTCTCATTATTTTCCTCATGGCTAAGTCTCTGTGTCTGAAACTCTGCTTCAGACAGCCCCCTGCAAAGTGAGATTTTGTGACCAGGAAGTTAGGCAAACTTTTCCAAAAAGCATTTGCATTCCTAAGTATTCAGTAGATCATAGTCAGAGACCATATGTAGAGTTCACGTTCACTCCCCTACACATATCTTCAACTGTGTGCTTACAGACCATTCTGAATGTGATCTCTTCCTTAGAGAATATAGGTAAGGAGTATTTATCCACAATGTCTTTCTCTGTACAGTTCTAATGCTTCCGTTGTCATTGTAATTGTCAATTGTTCTATTTTCCAACTGTCTTATCATTTGATAGCTTTTTGCTAAATTCTCTCTATTATCCTTATTTCTCTGTAGTTCATTATGTTTGTGTAACTTATGATTTCACACATTTTCACAGAAAAATAAAGTCTTTTCTTCTGCATGTTCTATTTGTGATTCTCTGGTGGCACATGTCTTTGTTTGCTTGGACTGTGGGTTACACAGTAAGAGATCCACAAGAAGACACACTCACACAGGCACACAGACACACAAACAGAGACACACAGAGATGCATACACAGAGACACACCAGGAACACATATGAATATTCATCTCTTTATTACTCTTCCCTCATACATGTCATTGCAAGTAAACACCATGATAAGAAGGGCCAGGATCCATGGACTCTCCCTATCTGCAAGTGATTCTAGAACACAGTACAACCTCACTGGTTCTTACAGTTGACTTACATAAGCCGGTCTTAGTTTTACCTGGTCATGGGGAAGGATCATCTAAGGATCAAAAATTCAGACATTTGGTTATTCACGTTTCACACATATCTTGTGGATCAGATTTTTATGACAGATTGCATTTACTTGACTAGAAACTCATTTCATTTGTCTGATGTTTCATCTTTAACATGTACCCCACTGGGTTGTGATGGGCGTTGACTATCTTTTTTCTTTTGTGAGTGTATAAATGGGTAGTGGACTTAACCACCTCTTTCCAATGAAGAAAAGAGAAGTAGAAAAACAGAAATTTAGAGAAATGCCATGTTTTGATTGTAAAGAGAAAAATAAATTCAGAAATCTGGGGCAGGACTGTGAAAAGTCATTTTTAACTACATTATTTTTCCTCAACTACACTTTTTCAATACTGCATCAATAAAAGTCTTTTCCATTCCAAATTGTTCACTAAATTTTGTTGGAAAATCACTGACATAGAAGTCATTTAGCTCAATACTTCAAAATTAAAGCTCTTCTGGAAGTAGTACCACATACAATTTGAATTTAATAATTTAGAGAAGAATTCTGTTTCAACTGTTAATGTCAATTCCAATACGTATTGTTTTATTGCACTTCATAACCTTTTTACCTACTCAATAAATGATTCTGAATATTTATGATATGCTAATCCTTGGTAATTCTGGGTAAACAACCATGAATTAGACATGATGCTTGCCCCAATATAGTCAAAAGGAACAGCAAGTAGGGAAGGCATATAAACCAAGAAGGGCAATTTTTCAGCCAGTGTTACAGTGGAAGTGGGCGTCTACCTGGGGCCTGTGCAGTGAGGGATTGCGTTCAAAATTAAAGCTGGTTGCAGAAGATCAACAAGGCAAGCTTGACAAAGGTTATGGTGAGATTTGAAGTAGGAACCTGGTAGGAAAGGAAAGTTGGGGCAGACAGCAATATTCCAGGAAGAAAGGGCTAGAAAGTTTGGACAGCGTGGCTGGAAAGCAGATGAAGAACAGGGGAAGACCAAGCTGTGGAAGGAAGTGGGAGCATGCTTAGAAGTCATGGAAAAACAATGGCTTTTCATCCTAATGATATTGTGGAGTCTTTGAAATGCTTCAATCAGAAAAGTGACAATTATGCTTACATTCTCAAATTTCCCTTGAACTTCTATCTAGAAATGGATTAAAGGACAGACAAGAGTTCACTAATAAATACACCGTGAAGAGGCTACCATAGTAACATGGACACACAGAAGGAGATCTTTTTATTGTTTTTATTTTTCCATTCAAAATTTCCACTTCCCCCCTCCTCCCATTCCCCTTTCACTCCCTCCCCAACTCATCCTCCTCCCTCCCCCTCCAGCCTTAAGAGAGGGCAGGGTACCCTGCCCTGTGACAAGTCCAAGGCCCTCTCCCCTACATCCTGGTCTAGAAAGCTGTGCATTAGAGTAGACTAGGGTCCCAAAAAGCCAGTACATGCAGTAGAAACAATTCCAGTGCCTTTATCAATTGCTTCTCAGTCAGCCCCTATTGTCAACCACAATCAGAGAGTCCGGTTTGATCACACACTCCTTCAGTCCCAGTCCAGCTGGATTTGGTGAGCTCCCATTAGATCAGGCACACTGTCTCAGTGGGTGGACCAACCCCTCGCTGTCCTGACTTCCTTGCTCATCTTCTTCCTCCTTCTGCTCTTCAACTGGACCTTGGGAGCTCAGTCCACTGCTCTGATGTGGATCTCTGTCTCTATCTCCATCCATTGCCAGACAGAGATTCTATGGTGATATTCAAGATAATCATCAGTGTGATTATGGGGCAAGCCCAGTTCAAGCACCCTCTCCTCTGCTGCCCAAGGACCTAGCTGGAGACATCCCCGTAGACACCTGGGTTCCCCTGTAGAGCAAAGTCTCTTGCCACATCTAAAATGGCTCCCTTAATGTAGATATCTTCTTCCCTGCTCCTATATCCGCCCTTCCTCCACCTCAGCCGTCCCACTCCCCCAAGCACTCCCCAATCCTTCCCTACTGCCTTCTCTTCCCCCCTCGCCCCTTCCCCCAACTCCACTCCCACACCTACCCCCACCCCCATGCTCCCAACTTTTACCTGGCATTCTTGTCTGCTTCCAATTTCCAGATGGATTTATATATTTTTTCTTTGGGTTTACCTTGTTATTTGGCTTCTCGAGGCTTGTGAACCATAGGCTCAATGTCCTTTGTTAATGGCTAGAGTCCACTAATGAGTGCGTACATACCATATTCATCTTTTAGGGTCTGGGTTATCTCACTCAGGATAGTGTTTTATATTTCCATCCATTTGCATGCAAAATTCAAGATGTCATTTTTTTTAACCGCTGAGTAGTACTCTAATGTGTACATATTCCACACTTTTTTATCCATTCTTCCATTGAGAGGCATCTAGGTTTTTTTCACATTCTGGCTATTACAAATAATGCTGCTATGAACATAGTTGTACAAATGCTTTTGTAATATGATTGGGCATCTCTTGGATTTATTTCCAAGAGTGGTATTAATGGATCCTGAGGTAGATTTCGTGAGAAACCGCCACACTGATTTCCAAAGTGTTGCCACAAGTTTGCATTCCCACCAGCAATGGATGAGTGTTCCCCTTACTCCACATCCTCTCCAGCATAGGCTATCATTGGTGTTTTTGATTTTAGCCATTCTGACAGGTATAAGATGGCTTCTCAAAGTTGTTTTGATTTACATTTCCCTGATTGCTAAAGAAGTTGAACACGACCTTAACTATCTTTTGGCCATTCGAACTTCTTCTGTTGAGAATTCTCTGTTCAGTTCAGGACCCCACTTTTTTAATTGGGTTATTTAGAATTTTGATGTCTAGTTTGTTGAGTTCTTTATATATTTTGGAGATCAGACCTTTGTCTGATGTGGGGTTGGTGAAGATCTTCTCCCATTCAGTCGGATGCCTTTTTTTTCTTAATGATTGTGTCCTTTGCTTTACAGAAGCTTCTCAATTTCAGGAGGTCCCATTTATTGATCGTTGCTCTAATTGTCTGTGCTACTGGGGTTATACATAGGAAGTGGCCTCCTATGCCCATGTGTTGCAGTCTACTTCCCATTTTCTCTTCTATCAGGTTCAGTGTGGTCGGATTTATATTGAGATCTTTAATCCATTTGGACTTGATTTTTATGCATGGTGATAGATATGGATCTATTCATTCTTCTACAGATTGAGATCCAGTTATGCCAGCACCATTTTTTGAAGATGCTTTCTTTCTTCCATTGTATAATTTTAGCTCCTTTGTTGAAAATCAGGTGTTCATAGGTTTGTTGGTTAATATCCGGGTCTTTGATAAGATTCCATTGGTCAATGTCTCTGTTTTTATGCCAGTACCAAGCTGTTTACATTACTATAGCTCTGTAATAGAGTTTGAAGTCAGGGATGGTAATGCCTCCAGCAGTTCCTTGATTGTATAGGATTGTTTTGGCTATCCTGGGGTTTTTTTCCATATAAAGTTGATTATTGTTCTCTCAAGGTCTATGAAGAATTTTGTTGAGATTTTGATGGGGATTGCATTGAATTTATAGATTGCCTTTGGTAGTATTGCCATTTTTACTATCTTGATCCTACCAATCCAGGAGCATGGGAGATCCTTCCATTTTCTGGTGTCTTCTTCAATTTCTTTCTTCAAAGCCTTAAAGTTCTTGTTAAATAGATCTTTCACTTCCTTGGTTAGTGTTACCCCAAGATACTCTATGCTATTTGTGGCTATTGTGAAAGGTGAAGTTTCTCTGATTTCCCTCTCTGCTTCTTTATCCTTTGTGTATATAGGAGGGCTACTGACTTTTTGAGTTGATCTTGTATCCTGCCACATCACTGAAGGTATCTATCAGCTGTAGGAGTTCTTTGGTAGAGTTTGTGGGGTCACTGATGTATACTATCATATCATCTGCAAAAAACGAAAGTTTGACTTCTTCCTTTCCAATTCAAATTCCCATGATCTCCTTATGTTGTCTTATTGCTATTGCTAGAACTTCAAGCACTATATTGAAGAGATATGGAGAGAGTGGACAGCCTTTTCTTTTCCTGATTTTAGTGGGATGCCTTTGAGTTTCCATTTAATTTGATGTTAGCTGTCGGCTTGCTGTATATTGCTTTTATTATATTTAGATATGATTCTTGTATCCCTAATCTCTCCAAGACCTTTATCATAAAGGGGTGTTGAATTTTGTCAAATGCTTTTTCAGCATCTAATGAAATGATCATATTTTTTTTCTTTCAGTTTATTTATATGATGGGTTACATTGATAGATTTTCATATGTTGAACCAGCCCTGTATCTCTGGGATGAAGCCTACTTGATCATAAGGGATGATTTTTTTGATGTGTTCTTGGATTCGGTTTGCCAATATTTTATTGAGAATTTTTGCATCAATACTCATGAGTGAGATTGGTCTGTAATTCTCCTTCTTGGTTGAGTCTTTGTGTGGTTTTGGTATCAGGGTAACTGTAGCTTCATCAAAAGAGTTTGGCAATGACTCTTCTGTTTCTATTATGTGAAACACATTAAGGAGTATAGGTTTCAGCTCTTCTTGGAAGTTCTGGTAAAATTCTGCATTAAAACCATCTGGTCCTGGGCTTTTTTGGGTTGGGAGTTTTTTTATAACAGCTTCTATTTCCTCACAACTTATAGGTCTATTTAAATTGTTCACCTGGTCTTGATTTAATTTTGGTATGTGGTACTTATCTTAAAAAATGTCCATCTCTTTTACATTTTCCAACTTTGTGGCATACAGGCTTTTGTAGTAAGACCTAATGATTCTCTGAATTTCCTCAGTGTCTGTTGTTATGTTCCCCTTTTCTCTTCTGATCTTGTTAATTTGCATCTTCTCTCTCTGCCTTTTGATTAGTTTGGAAACGGGTTTGTCAATCATGTTGATTTTCTCAAAGAACCAGCTCTTTGTTTCATTTATTCTTTGGATTGTTTTCTGTGTTTCTATTTTGTTGATTTCAGCCCTCAGTTTGATTATTTCCAGTCTTCTACTCCTCCTGGGTGAGTCAGCTTCTTTTTTTTTTCTAGAGCTTTAATCTGTGTTGTTAAGTCTCTAATGTGAGCTTTCTCCATTCTTTTAATGTGGGCACTTAGTGCTATGAACTTTCCTCTTAGCACTGCTTTCATTGTGTCCCATAGGTTCAGATATGTTGTGTCTTTATTTTCGTTGAATTCAAGGAAGACTTTAATTTCTTTCTTTATTTCTTCCCTGACCCAGGGGTGGTTCAGTAGTTCATTGTTCAGTTTCCATGAGTTTGTAGGCTTTCTGGGGGCAGAATTGTTTTTAATCTAACTTTATTGCATGGTAATCTGATAAGACACAGGTGGTTACTAAAATTTTTTTGTATCTGTGGATGTTTGCTTTGTTACCGAGTAGGTGATCAGTTTTCAAGAGGGTTCCATGAGATGCTGAGAAGAAGGTATATTCTTTCTTTATTTGGGTGGAATGTTCTATAGATGTCTATTAAGTCCATTTGATTCATTACCTCCATTAGTTCTCTTATTTCTCTCTTAGATTTCTGTCTGGTTGACCTGTCCATTGGTGAGAGAAAAGTGTTGAAATCTTCTACTATTAGTGTCTGGGCTTTGATGTGTGCTTTGAGTTCTAGTAATGTTTCTTTTACATATGTGGGTGCTTTTATATTAGGGGCATATATATTCATGATTGACACTTCATCCTGTTGAATTGTTCCTGTTATGAGTATAAAGTGTCCATCTCCATCTCTTCGATTGATTTTAGTTTGAAGTCAATTTTGTTAGATATTAGTATAGCCACACCTGCTTGTTTCTTAGGGCCGTTTGATTGAAAAACCTTTTCCCAACCCTTTACTCTGAGATAATGTCTGTCTTTGTGTTTGAGGCTTGTTTCTTGTAAACAACAGAATATTGGATCCTGTTTTCATATCCATTCTCTTAACCTGTGCCTTTTTATAGGTGAATTGAGTCTATTGATGTTAAGTGATGTTAATGACCAGTGGTTGTTAACTCTGGTTATTTTTTTTAGTGGTAGAGTTTGTGTGTTTCCCTTCTTTGAGTTGTGCTGGTGGAGGGTTGTTAGATGTCTGTGTTATTATGGGTGTTGTTTGCTTCCTTTAGTTGTGGTTTTCCTTCTAGTACTTTCTGTAAGGCTGGGTTTGTGGCCATGTATTGCTTAAATTTGTTTTTATCCTGAAATACCTTGTTTTCTCCATCGATGGTGAATGAAAGCTTTGCTGGATATAGTAGCCTGGGCTTGCATCCATGGTCTCTTAGTGCCTGCAGCACATCTATCCACGACCTTCTGGCTTTCATGGTTTCCATTGAGAAGTCAGGGGTAATTCTGATAGGTTTACCTTTATATGTTACTTGACCTTTTTCCTTTGCAGCTCTTAATATTCCTTCTTTATTCTGTATGTTTTGTGTTTTGATTTTTATATGGTGAGGGGATTTTTTTTTTGATCCAGTCTATTTGGTGTTCTGTATGCTTCTTGTACCTTCATGGGAATATCCTTCTTTAGGTTGGGAAAGTTTTCTTCTATAATTTTGTTGAATATATTTTCTGGGCCTTTGAGCTGGAATTCTTCTCCTTCTTCTATCCCAATTATTCTTAGTTTTGGTTTTTTCATGGTGTCCCAGATTTCCTTGATTTTTTGTGTTAAGAATTTGTTGGATTTGCTGTTTTCTTTGATCAATGAGTTTTTTTTTCTATAGTGTCTTCAGCATCTGTGATTCTTTCTTCTATCTCTTGTATTCTGATGGTTATACTTGTCTCTGTAGTTCCTGTTCATTTACCCAGATTTTCCATATCCAGTCATCCCTCGGTTTGTGTTTTCTTTATTGCCTCCATTTCAGTTTTCAAGTCTTGAACTGTTGCCATTACCTGTTTGATTGCTTTTTCTTGGTTTTCTAGGGCATCTTTGAGGGATTTATTCATTTCTTCTAACTTTTTGTTAGTCTTCTCATTTATTTCTTTAAAGGAGTTTTTCACATCCTCTTTAGTGGTCTCTATCACTTTCATAATGTTACGTTTAAAGTCGATTTCTTCAACTTCTTCTGTATTAGGTTGTTCAAGTCTTCCTGTTGCATATTCGCTGGATTCTGGTGTTATCATGTTGCTCTTCAGGTTGTTGGAGGAATTCTTGCATTGGTGCCTGCCCATGTCTTCCTTCAAATGCAGTCAGGAGAGTCTCAGTGGCTTGGTCTGATTTTTGTTGTTGTGGCTGTATACTTGGGGATTTTTCTTGTTCTGCCCTCTTTTAGGTCCCCTCAGCACTGGAGTTGGCTCTCAGATCCCCTCCTCCCTGAAGTAAGTTGTGGTGGTGGATCTAAGTACCTCCTCTGGATGGATCTACTGGTACTAGATCAGGGCCACTCGCTGGCCAAGGACCTCACAGACAAATGGGTGGGCTTCGTAGATGCGGGCTCTGGGTGGGGCAAAGAAACCCCTGCAGCCTTGCACTCACCACTGTGTCCCCAGAGCCTCAGCCCCGAAGCAGGCTAAGTTGTGGGATCCTAGGACTGTGCAGATGGAAAAGGGTGCTTGGGGGCAAGCTGGGGTCGGATAAGTAGGAAAGCCAGTATCCGGGGAGAAGCCCCACTGAATGGCCAGAAAGTTTAGGGGATTGAAGGGCACCTGTACTCCTTTCCCGGGGTGTCTGGTCAGCCTGGCGGGCACATACTTACCCCTCTGGATGGATCTACTGGTACTAGATCAAGGCCACTTGCTGGCCAAGGACCTCGCAGACAAAAGGGCAGGCTTGGTAGATGCAGGCTCTGTGGAACAAAGAAACCCCTGGAGCCTTGCACTCACCACTGTGTCCCCAGACCCTCAGCCCCAAAGCAGGCTGAGTTGGAGGAACCCCTCTAGATGGATCTAATAGTATTGGATCAGGGCCGCCACTTCAGAAGGAGATTTTTGAATTAGCAAGTGTAGTACCAAATGCAGAGACGAGCCTCCAAGAACAAAGTCTGAAGCCATCTGACCTTGTTGGTGACAAAGTGCAGTTTTGTAGGGGTGGTTAGTTCGATATGGTAAAAGCCATTTTGAAGATTAATCCACTGAATAAATGAATGACTATAAAGTTTTGGCAGACAACTGCAATATAATTGGATGTATAACCATTTCAGACTTGATTAAATCTGGGCTTAATATATAAACTTGAGATTCATACTGTAGGTATATTGAATTTTATAGTTTCATGGACACCTATGCACAAGCCATGTGTGGTATTTGTTGTTCTGCAGTGGTACTACCTTAAACTGAAAGCAGTTCAACCTTGTTACCTGGATCCAACGCTTAGGGTCTCATCCCCCGAGTGAACTTTATTATATTTCATGGGTTAGAAGCCTGACAGCTCTCATCTACACACAGGGGGAATGGACCGAAGAAGCTATACAAGGAGGTGGAGCACTGGGTCCACCTCAAGAGTTTATCTGCTATGCCTTCAGTCATCACTGGTCTCTTCACTCTGAGATATAGTCTGCACATTTTTCTCTGTGCATTGATAACCCATTTGTAAGGAAGTCACTGCTGGTTTCTTACATTCCAGTTACCATTATAGTTTCTATACATTTTGCTTTCTTAGAAAGCAATCTTTTCTTTCGTAAAGGTTGTAATTTTCACTGTATTACTATTTTTTATTTTACCTTCATTATGAACCTCTCTGCAGGCTCTTCTCACATGACAAGCACTTGTGGTACTCATCCACTCGTTCTTGTTTCTGCTGAACTTTACACACAGCAGATTTTTTTCTTCCTGTGATTTATAATTGTTGTTGGTGAGCACAGCTTATGAGGGTTCCTTTCACCCCTGCCCTGGAGTGAGCCTTTGTACAGCAAGTATACAAATGTCTTGGTTTGGACCTTTGACTGAGGAGCTTGAGTTTCATCACTCTCATTTAGCCTATGTTCATATTTTCAATGTGGATATTCTCACAGCACAGGGGCCATGAACTTGGTCTCCATAACTGAGTCTAGTGGGAACTCTTCATGGATTGCTCCCCAGCTGCCTCTCCAGCCTCGGTTCTTAGCTACCCTCTTACAACTCCACTTCCCAGCTAGACAGAACTCCTCATCTTCAGCTTCCTGCCATTTGAATGGCTCTCTCTTTTCACTCCTAGTTCCTTCTCTTTCTTTCTCTGGAAAATTCCTACCTTTTCTGAAATCCGGGGTCTAAAAGAACTCCTCTAGGCTTCTGCCTCAGCAAAGGTTACTGTATTCTTTCTTCTTTTTACTTCTTTTCATTGACTATGGTGGGATCATCTAAACATATACCCCCCAAACAACATTCAACGCTAAATTTCTCCAGGTCAAGAAACACCTAACACATCTAACACAATGATAAGAGAATTATCACTTTACAATAATACAAGGATCTGGAGAAGTAATATCGCTTTATTTTCTCGATAATTTGGTGTTTAATGTGGATAAGTGGCTTTTCTTGGACGAAGTTTGCCATGATATTGTAGCAAGTGAAAACATGAGAAATCTTTGAGGATGTAAGTGAGGAGCTATTCTTAGAGGCTTAAAAATGTCACCAGGGTGGTAACTTTGTCAGCTTGTGCTTGCTTATCCTTTAGGTGTACACTATAATAGCTGCCTCGAATCTTAGCTAATTCCTGCACCTTGGCTGTTTCTCCAGAAAGCACAGGATGAAGGGAAGCACAAACACCTGTTGCAGAATATTGATTTACACTGTGAAGGTGTGTCTTTGTCAAGATGCCTTCTGATTGGTTTAAAAAAAGAACTGACTGGCCAATAGCAAGGCAGGAGGTGCTTAGGCAGAACTTCCAGGGACAGAGAGGACTCTGAGAAGTAGAGAGGCAGAGATGCTAACAAGATACAGAAGGAGTCGGACACACAGAATGAAAGGTAAAAAGCCACATTGCAAAATGTAGATTAATAGAATCAGGTTAAGTTTTAAAGCAAGTGGGATGAACCTAAAACTGAGCTTTCATAATTAATAATCAGTCTCTGTGTTGTTGCTTGGAGACTGGCAGTCTATAGATAGTCCTACAAGAAAGCTCATTACAAATACCACTTCACAGCTCCCAGTGGTTACCATTGAAGTGTAAATAATAAGCGCGCTGTACACCAAAACAGAGAAAAGAAATAAGACATAGGGACATCATTTATAGGAAGATTTCGAATCAGCATAAGCAAAAATGAGCCAACATTAGAACTCTTGAGCAATGTTTCAAGTTTATTTGCACCAAAGTGAACTCCCACTCAAGAAAGCTCCAAATAGAATGTGAGTAACAGTGCCAGGAGTCTTGTCGCGAGAAGTATGCACTGACTGGGAAGAGCTTCATAGATGTGGCAGGTTTATAATTACTGACCATAAACCAATTCAGCATAATTAATGTAGCTACATCTCAAAAATCTGTTAAGGTTGTGTTGTGTGTTACTCTAATAGCAGAATGATGGGGTTGAATGAAAACAGAAATTTTTGCTCAACTAAAACTTGAGGGAATGTGTAGATTGTCAGGCCAAATAGCTGACCCAAATCGCCTGATGCTTAAGAAAAAGGTAGGATTGGGAAAGACACACTTTTGAATTTCAGATCATTAACACACTGGATCATGCAATAGTGAGGAAATGTTTGAGAATGCAGAATCTCCTTAAGAATGTATTTTTAGGTACACTGGTTAATTGTCCTGGTTTCTTTGAAATCAAAACCTTTCAGCTCTGTGCCATTTAGACCTCCAAAGAAATCTTTATTCAGAGAAAAACCAGCTAAGCTTCATATGCACACAGGAGGTCTGCATTGCCCCACAATCTGTCATTTTCAGGCAGGAGTGGTAGAACCAGAACATGGGGCTGGGAAAGGATGGAGCCATTGGGAAAGTTTGTTTGAATGCTCTTTCTTTTTTTCTTTCTTAAATCATTCGATATAATAATGCTGTGAGAAAGATATTTTATTGTAAATTGCAGGAGAGTTCCTGTTGGAAGATTAAGGTAATGCTCACTCAACCTTTATTGAAATACATATCATATTATAAATATATTACAGGATCATTTTGTATGGCTCAGTTCACTGTATGATATGTGTCTGATATCTGCCAAGATGCTGCTTCTCCTGGGTTTTGAGTTATTGTAAAACCATGTATTAAAGAGTTTAAAGGGATTTTAGGAGCCATCAAATCCAACTCTTTTTTATGTAAAAGAGCAAAAATCTAATAATGGAGGAGTGCCTGAATTAAGTTATAAAATATTAAATCTCGGGGCTCAGAGATAGCAGAGTAGTTAAAAAAAAAAACTTGTTCCACTTTCAGAAGGCAGTTCAGCCCTGTCACCTATATCTGGTGGTTCACAGCTGTAACTATAGCTCCAAAGAAGCTGATGCTTCTTTGTGGCCTCTGCCAACACCCCCACACATGAGCATGTGTATGAGCATACACACAGACACACACACACACACACACACACACACACACATCTTTAAAACATTATGTCT
This sequence comes from Ondatra zibethicus, assembly GCA_004026605.1. NCBI lineage: Eukaryota > Metazoa > Chordata > Mammalia > Rodentia > Cricetidae > Ondatra > Ondatra zibethicus. The sequence continues at coordinate 55,681 of PVIU01008223.1, read as the reverse complement.
CCCAAACTTCCATTCAATATTCTTTCCTTCCATATACTGCCATCGTAAATTATTTCTCCACCTTCCAGGCAGGTTGCAAATGATGTTCTCCCAGTAGCCTAGAACACTACATCACCTCTACAGATGAAACTAATTTTAAAGAATACAAATAAAATCCAGTCAACACTGGACTGAAAATATAGTTATTCTAAGGATGTTAAAACATCTTAAAGGCAGATGCCATGAAAATATCAATCATTATTATTTACTGTTTTTGGAGGGCAATTTTAAATTATACTCACATACAGAAAACTTAGCAGTGTACATTTAACCCACTTTTGTCGCAAGTTCTTTGACCTTTGCTTTTTCACTTGGCAATGCAAACCACAGATTTAAGACCCAGAATGCTGCCTTCCCAGTGGTGGCAGATTTCATCGTATCTGTGGTTATTGGTCCTGATAGCTCCCACCAGCCTAGCCAGAGCACCCTTGTCTTCTGAGTAAACCTGTGGAAAGACAACCACGGTAACGTCTTACTGCAGACCAGTCACTCCAGCCTGGCCTTTCCCCTGATGATGCAGTAGGGTACCCCCACCCTGTGATACGGGGCAGACAGGACAACACAGCTCAGTGGGGTCTGCATTATGGATGCTCACCACCATCTGAGACTTCTTGTTTTCCACCAAAAATGGTGACTGTATTGACCTCTGCTCAAAGGATAGGTGGTCTCTTGGTGGGGACAACCTCTTTGCCAACAGTTTTTTTCTCAGTTTGGACCAGCAGCCTCTGCTTTTCCTTCTGCTTTGTCTCTGGAGTGTAATTGTGGGCAAGATTAAGCAGCTAGATAGCTGTTCTAGTCCTGGGTCTGGAGGTACTTTGAACAGCTTATGGAGGATGGCCCTTTGCCAACTGTTGGCTGGTGTAACAGTCATCTGATGAAGTGAGTGGAGTCTCTTTAAGGTTGGATGTCCTGTCCAATACTGAAGTTGTTAAACCTTTCCTCAAACAGAGGAGTCACCAACATTTTGGCCTCTGGCTTCTTCACGACAGCAGGCCTAGGGCCACCTTCTTCCCCTGGCCCTTATTTCCTCTGGGCATCTTGTTTGGTTGTAGGAGAAAGCTCATTTTTTTTTTTAATTTTAAGATCTAGAAAGTGAAAAATCATAAAGCTAAATCCATCTTGATGTTATAAGAAAAAGGTTAAGAGACATGAGAGATACAGGAAACCTGCATCTCATTTCTTTAATAACCATTATGAGATGCATGTTATAATATTCATCCGTGAGGACAATGAGATTTAGAAGGGTGAATATTATGGTCTGAGGTTACACAGCAAGCAGATATCAGAGCAAGGTTTAGCATCTGGGAATGATTGGGATCAAGGCACACAGCGTCTTAGTATGCACCATTACCTGCGGTTTGAGGTATTGAACCTAAGGCCCCCACACCTGTGAAACAAGTACTCACACACTAGGAAATATCCTACAGTCTCTTTTCAGTTTTGATTGATTTTGAAAGAGGGTCTCACTAAATTTCGCAGATGGGCCTTGAAATCAGTCTGAAGGTCAGACAAACCTTGAAGAATGAGCCTCCTGCCATTCAGTTTGTGATCCTCCTGACCTTTAAGCATCTGGGATCATAGACCTAAACTACCAGGCTGGCTTTGCTTCACAACCCTATAGACTGATTTCTAGGTAAGTTACTCCTCTAAACTTGTTTATTTATCATTTATTTGTATTAAATAAATTAAGCATAAAATAAGAAAGCATGCTGAGCTGAGAACTTTCACATTTGGAATTTAGAAAGGCATAAATAGGGAGTGTAGAGAGAAATTTCTGAAAGTGTCCCACTTTTCTCCACTAAAACATGCTGTGAAAATGTAGAAATGGGAGAGATTTGCTGCAGTAGGGAATAATCCGTATATCCGTATATACAACTACCATATTTGTTTTTGTTTGTGACTATTTTTGACTTAAGAAAGATTGAATTGATAACTCCAGAATGTTTTTCTTCATACTATAATTCTAAGGGTGGTTTTCATCCTTATTTTAAATGAACAAATGGGACCATAAAGGGGTTGCATTAATTACTCAAGTTTGTGCAGTTGGGGAGCATTATACCTGGAGTTGAAGCAAGCTTTTCATTTCCAAATCTCATGCTCAGGAAAGAGTTGAGATCTCTGAAGTAAGACTCAGGAAGGGACCATAGTTTGATGAACATGGGTTTCCTTGATACTGTCAACCAGACTGGGTGGCAATGCTCATTCCTTTTCAGTTCAGCCCAAAAACTTTGTTCCTGTAGTATTAGTTGCCTAATTTCCAAAAGATACAAATAAAAACCATATAGAAGCAAGGGTCAAGAGAAACAAAATAGAAGCGACTTGCGGAATGAACAGACACATCGAATGACAGAGTCCACCTTTATCCTGGCTGCACAAACAGCAAAGCATACTTAGAAGCTAATTGATGGGTCAATCAAAGGAAACTTTTGAAGCCCCAGGATCTGAGGAGGTGGGCATTCATTGATACCCAGTAAGTATAGGAAGAGGTGGGAAAATCTCCTTCACACAGTAAAAATAAGCTCGCAGAAGATATTAATTCAAGAGAATGAAGCAGAAAATAAAAATAAATGCAACAAGGACTTGGGAAAATTTATGAATGACAGAATCATAAATCGTTTTTGAGAGGAGAGAGTTGCGCTTAATTGCAAAGGCTGATGTCAAGGACAATGCCAACTGGCCCACATCCTCGGGCTCTTCCTGCAAACAGAGCCCTGGCCAGTGGCACAGCAGTCTTAGCTGTTTAGCAAAGTCTTGTGATCTGAATTTGACCTGCAGAATGAAACACCCAGAATGACGTTCTCTTCAAATTAAAATTTAAAAAAGCACTGTCACTTATCACGGAGCTTGCACTAATTAGTATTCAGGAACAAGTAAATATAGCACTATATATTTGTCCAGAGAAGATAAATGGCCAGCAGGTATATGACAAGATGCTTAGCATCAGTAATCATAAGAGGAGTGTAAATCAATACCACAGTGAGAGGTCACCTCATACATGTTAAGATGACTTTTACTAACCAAACAAAAGATGACAAGAACTAGTTGAGGTGGAACCGTTGTTCAGTGCTACTAAGAATGTAAAACAGTACAACAATCACAAAACATTCAAACCATAATTATCATTATTTATAAATTAAATTATTAAAGGAATGTTTTCCTACAATTTATCCTTTATCCTACCAACACTTTTACCTCATAATTTCAAGTAATTTTTTTCAAGCCCAATGAATATACTGAGTGTAAACAGTCTGCACATAGGTGAAAGACATTCTGCCAGAGTATGGCAGAGTCTCACGGGGCTTGCATCTTTTAAGAAAACCTGCTCTTCTCCAAAGAGCCATCAGTTGCCAGAAGCTCCTCAGCTAGGGATGGAACTTGATAAGCCCCCTCCTCTATTGAAGCTGGTATTTGGGTTGGCTTGATCTTGTGTGGGTCTTGTGCTCATAGCCTCAGTCCCTACAAATTCATTCATTCAACAGCCCTGTCATGTCTGACCAATACTATTATGCTGCCGATGTCCACTGCCTCTGGCTCTTACAGTCTTTCTGTCCCCTCTTCCTCAGTCATTCCTGTGCCTTAGAGAGATGGCATGATAGAAATATCCCATTTAGAGGTGGATTCTATAGTCTTTTATTCCCTATGTGTTTGCAGATGTGGGTCTCTCTCTAATCAACATCAAAACTGCAAAAGTAAGCTTTGATAAACATTAAAGGATGCACTAATATATGGATATATGTATAACTTGTAGGACAGTTTATTGCTGTGCCCATTTAGCAGAATAAAAGTACTATGTTCTCCCCAAGTGCCTATGACCTAGACAGGTACAAGTTTGGTACCCAATTAATAGTACCTGATGTGAGATCATATGTGAAGGTCAAAAGGGAACTTGCAGAAGACTGTTCTGTCCTTTCATCACATGGGTCGCCTGAGATTTAACTAGGGTTACCAGAATTGGTATCAAGGGCCTTTACCTGCTGGCCATCTTGACAACCCTACTTTATTTACGGCTTTATGAGAACTTCTGGCATTGGTGCCATCAGTCAAAAATGGAATTGTGCTTAATCATGCTGGAAACTGCTAGTATGTGACTCTTTGATGCCGTGGTGTTCTACAGCGTAGCACAAAAAGGCCTTTGCTTATCTTAATTTTCAGTTTCAAAAAGGGAGCATGTCATGTTTTCTTATTGTATTCTTTGACAGTTTTGTACATGTATCTAGTGAATTTCAGTCATTTTCACATCCCTTTCCCTCATTTACTCTGCTTTTCTCTCTCACTAATATCCTTCCACTTCCTAGAAAGACACCTCCTATTCCCATGTATATTCTTGGTGTGGTAACCTACTTGGTGTGGTATTAGAGTTGGTTGCATGACCAGGGATGAGGTTGCTTACTGAAGTATGAACAACTTATCAGTTGGCTCTACCACCAAAGAAAATTATACACCACCCCCAGAAAACATTAACTTCCAGTAGATCCTTGAGGAGCACTGGGGCCTCAAAAGTGCCTCTTCAATCCATGTTGAAGTGCCCAATCTGTGCAAGTCTTATATCAGGTAACTACAGTCATATTGAGCTCACGAGTACAATGGCTTTGCCATATTGACCAGTTGTCTATTTGCTGCCCATCTCCCCCTTCTCTGATTTGTGCATTCTTTCCACCCTTTCTTTGGTGATATCTCCTGTGCCTTAAACAGGGAGACATCCATGTCCCCTTGGGCCTCAACATTCCTCCATTACTTCCACTTTTGCACCTTGACAAGCGTTGACCTCTGCACTAACCCCCAGTTGCTAAGAGAAAGAGGAGCATCACTAATGAAAGCTGACTGCAGCCCTGACCTATGAATACACAAATATTCATAAGGCAGCTTAACATCAGCATTTAGGAAAACAATGAAAACAGATTCCCCCTGGGCCCTATGCTCCAACCAGTCACAGACTCTAGGTTAGATTTACAGAACCAATCAAGAGTTCCCTCCTTTGGAAGAGGTCTTAAGTCCAATCAGAAAGAAGTTGGCTATCCCTTTATTAGTCATGGTGTTATTATACTTGGGGGCACATATATTGCCCTCAAGATTGGTCTTTGCTGACTTAGCTCCTAGGGTTTAGAGTTGACTATGGCCATTGATAGCTTTTCCCCCAGCAACCTGCATGGCACTCTCTGGTACCATGAGCACTAACCTGTAGTGAAGAAACTTCCATCATACTTCCAGCTGAATTATCTATGTCATGTGACCAAAGTGTGTAGATTCTCCCATCTTAGGGCCTTTTCATCAAGTTCTGGAGGATGACCAAGGGCAATGGTCATAGCTTAAATGTTGTTGGGTTGAGCCTCTGAGGTATCCCTGAACAAGGAAGGCATAGAAGTTATGCAATGTAAGATTTAAAAGATTAGTTTTATTGGTTTTAGGAAACAAAGTCATAGTTACTAAATCCTGTTCTAATCATTTTTGTAAGAACAAATTAGATTGAAAACTAGTTATATGCTAGGAATTTAGCATAACAACAATTTTAAATACCAAGAACTGATTTGTGGGGCTACAGAGAAGGCTCAGCAGTTATGAGCCTTATTGCTCCTTTAGAGATCAGAACTTATGTAACCCCAACTCCAAGGGAGCTAACACTCTGCTCTTGCCTCTGCTTGGCATGTATTCACATGTATACACACACACAGAGACACACACACACACACACAAAATCAAAAGTAAAATAAAAATAATTTTTAAAAAATAACTGATTTAAAATTGGCAACTTTTTATTATAGTCACTTAAAACTTTCATGTTCATAATAACTATCTAAGGAATAGATGTTTTTATATATGGTCTTCTTAAACACCAGAAACTTTGAAAGAAAGTCTTCATTTAAAACGTTAATCATTCTATGACTACTATTTTTCTCACAATTGTTAAATAGTTAAGCACAGATTAGTTACATATGAATGGTTCTAATCTATTTAAAATTAATTACAAGTGTTGGTTATGGTAGCACAGCCTTATAATCTGACAGGAGAGACTTTACAGGAGGATTACAAGCTTGAGACCATATTGAACTCCAGCAATTTCTGGGTCAGTCCAGGCTTCAGAGCAAGAATATATAAAGAGTAAGAAACCCCGAATGAATATTCCAAGAGAAAAAAACAATAAAGAAAAAAACCACTGAAAGACCAACTGCATTTAGAGAAGAAGCTATGTATAGACATATTACATCTAAAAACACAGAATGGATTTTTGTACTCAGTTCTATTTTTTATCATTTTTGTAAAAAACAAATTGGGTTGTTCTTAAGAAACTGCATTCAACACATTTATTTGGGAAGTCTATTCGAGGCCAAACTAGCAAGATTAGTCATATACATCGACAAGCTCCAGGTTTGGCTGAGAGACTTTGCCTCAAAGAATAAGGTGGAAAGCAACGGAGGAAGATTGCAGTATCAACTTTTGGCCCTACACACTCATGCAAACACATGTGCCCACACACATGAACACATACACACATTCAAGTTCATATCACACTCATACACACATAGAAAACCAAAAGAACAACCAAACAAAAACAATATGATCCTTTGAATTTTCAACAGTCAACTTCAGATTGGGTATTTAGTAAATACACACAAATATTAGCTAATTGACCAAATGAGTGGTTTTGTAATTTAAACATCAGTTTCTAGCCTTAGCATCTCTATCTTTGTGTTCAGGTCCCTTGCTGTTATTAAATTAACGTGAAAATGATAACACATAATAACTGCAGAAGGGTGATCCACCTTCCTTTCCAGAAAAAGCCAAGGTTTGATCAAGAGTGACCACTGACCTATGACAGTGCCTTAGCAATAAATGGAGCAACACTGTTCATCAAAGCAGCATTGCCATCCAAGAGTCAAGTTCACAGAAATAATAATTCTGCTCATGCAGAATTGTAATTTCTTATAGACTAGGTCTTTGGAGAATCAACCCCAGAGGAGGCTTAGAGCCATAGCTTATGATATGAGGAGGTTTAGAGTCGTAAAGACGTAGCTTGTGAGGCAATCACACAGACACCCAGGTCATGTCAGAGCTGGCCTCCAGGACTATATCAGATCCAATTTCCTCCACATGTAGAAGAGCATTTCCTTCTATCAATGGATGAGGTCCCTCAAAATGGTGAGCATTTGGAAAGAGAAAGGTACTTTCTCTTCAGAGAAAGACAGATGTGCTTTGACCACTAAAAGTGTGGAGCTCTTCAATCCACCTGCTCTAAACCAGGGAGAGTCAAGTAGTGTGGCACCTTTGAAAACATGGTGCCCATTACTGTTTATAAAATCCTTGTCTCATTCTTCTCTGCCTGGTGAAGAATTTTGTCTTCAAGATCTTCCAATAAAGGATTCTTCACTCAGTTCCTGCCATCCCCATTTGTGGTGTCTGTTTCCGGATTAGCTTCAACACTGCTCTGTTGTGCATTTTGCAATACCAGTGATGACTCAGGTCCGAATGGTGTCTCCTCAGAGCCATTAAGTACATTTATCTTATTATCTACAATAGCCTAAGAAATTAGCCACCCCCTTTTCCTGATGGGAACCCAAAGACAGGGCAACATGTCTTCCTTATCCTTACACATTCAGGCAAATCAGTCATGCCTGCAAAATGGCATGTCAGTGTTTGTTGGAGGAATGGACAGATGGATAACAGGAACTAAGAAAGTATAGCTTTGCTGGGGTAGGAGGGCAGAACAACCACACAAAGAGGATACTCAGCCCAGGACTCAAATAATGAAGAGGTGTTTCCTTCACAAAATAAAAGCACATTTTTCCTTTGATAAATATTTTTATGTTGCATGACTCTCTGTTTTCAAAGTGTGAATTTAAATTGTTTTTCATTGGAGAAATTAATTTGCAAATAAAATCCCGTGTCTATTATTAGAGAGACCTCAAGTGCATGCAGTGCTGGAGACTCGTTGTGTTGCTAATGGCCTCGACTGATGATTTAGTTCTCTCCATAACTGAGTTTTATTTCTGAGCACAGAGAAGGGAGAACCTGGGAGGCCACCATTAAAGCCATGGGCATCCTTAGGGATCATGGAGCAGGCTTTATAGGAGGAGCGAGGAACCGGACTTTACAGTATAAGGCTGGAGCCCCTCAGCAACGGGACCCAGCAGCATGCCGAGGAAAAGCAAGTGGCTGTGGGACTAAAGGAGGATCCCGAAAAAGCTGTTTGTGTTCATGGGTAGAAAGAGCCCCAGAGTCTCAAGATCTGGGGGCTGTGGGTGGGGATTTCTGCCTTTGCACCGAATGTGCTGTCAGTAAGCCCAAGCTGACCACGTTTCACAAATCTCAGGGTCAGAAAAGACCCATACAACCTTTTCCAAGTGCTCTCTTCCTTCCAAATTCAGCGCATCTGCAGGGGATCCTACTGTCCACTCCCACCTCCTCATCGCTAGCTCTAGGCCATCTTTGTCAACATCCACCACGCCCTGTGGCACTTGCTTACTTCCGTGCTGCAAGGCAGGAAGTCCAATGCCCTATCCTTTCATATGGCCGGTGACAGTGCTGGGAGTGGTTGAAGTCTGTGCCTTCTGTGTTTCCCTCTGCAAGGCAGAGAATGAAGTTTCTTCTTCCCAAAGTAACCATTCACAACGTTGTTTCTTCATTCTCTGCAGTAATGGGAATAGCACTGGGAGACAGGAAGAGAAGCTGTGAAATACAATGGGTAACCCTTACCATAGCAGTTTCAAGGAAACTATAATCTCATTGTAGAGAAAAAAGTAACTGAGTAACTATATAATATACCCCCAAACTATCAATCCCTAATTTGTGTTTATGAGTCAAAGCACAATATAAATTCACAAAAGCCCACCCAATAAGAGTGATTGCATCATGAAATATGAGAAAGGTTTTTGTTTTTTTACAGGACAGAAAGTAGGATCACTTTCAGGAGAGGAAAAAAAAATGCCCTAAGTGAAGAGCTTGTGGGAACACTGTTTCCGCAGAATGAGGAGTGTGGGGTGGACAGGCGTGCGTGGAATAGCACAGCTGGGAAACAAGAGGATGTAAATTCAAATAACTGAAGGGCAGGGCTAGATTATGGCTGTAAGCACTTAACCTTCTGTGACCATCAGGTCAGAAAAGGAAGATCTCATACCCCTGTAATCTAGGCTAGGGCTTAGATTACAGGTGTCTTCCTGTAAATATCTCTTTAGCTTGTGATTTGTGCTGGCTACCAATCACTCTCTAGTTAGAAGGGATCCCTCTGGGCTGGAAAGGTGATGGTTCATCAGTTAAGAGCACTGACTGTTCTTCCAGAGGACCTGGGTTTGAGTCCCAGCACCCACAATGGTGGCTCCTAACCATCTGTGATTGCAATTCCAGAGGATCTGGCCTTTTTTCCGGCTTTCATTGATGGTTAGGATCCTTCTTGGTCTGTGCCATCTACAGGATTACTTTTTACTGAGAGACATTACCTTGAGTTTTGGAAGACAGAAAGTCCAAAATCAGTGCCTCAAAAGCTTGGGCATCTGGTGAAGTCGTGCTTCTGTGTCACCAGACATTGTCCCAAAGCTTAACTGTCTTCAAGGGTCCCATCTAATATCATAACCATTGGCTTTATGTAGGTTTCAGCCGTAAGCTTTAAAGGGAAGTGAGCACCCATCGCAACAGGATGTTTCTAGCCCAAATTTCAATTTTGCTAAAACGATTTCCTCTTGGCATAGTTTTCATACTAAGTCTTGCCTTAAATCTTAAAAAAAAAAGAGTTCCACTTGAATACTTTGTGAAGTTATTATTCATTACGGTTTCTATTTTTCTCAAGGACCAAAACCAGTTTGGGCTTGGGAAGGCTGAGATATAATCAGATTAAGCCTCCCTTCAAGAAAAGAACGAGTACATTTCCTGGATCAAACCACCAAACAGAGTCTCAGGAGTAATAAACTAATGCAGTTTTCACTCATCATCCTAAAGAAGACAACAGTGAGAAACTATGCTTACTCTCTTGAGAAAATGGCCCTGCTGGGTACCAAGTGAAGGGTGATTTGTGCATATCTATTTTCAGAGCTACGGGAGCCAGACATCATGAAGCAGGAGCCTGAGCTGCCCTAGCAGAGTTAGCCCAGGCACAGGGTTCTGGTCCAGAACGAGGGGACTGGGGTTCTTTAGGTTTCCTTTCCTGCAGAGAGATGTGCATGATGCCAGGCAGCATCCACTACCCAGTCCTTCCTTTAATACTAACCATGAGTGGCTCTTTCCTTTTAGTGTTGCAACAACCAAGGAGCAAAACACTTGAATAATATTCTCAAACTCATATAGTACATCTATCCCTAAATTCGCTTAAATTTTCTCCAATAGGTAACTCTGGGCTTCTAAGTTATACAATGAAACATTTAGAGGTTGTTACAAGTAAAAGTACCCTAGCACGTTCTAGAAGAGTTGGCATTTCTTAAGTGCAAAATGAGTTTTTAAATGGATACCCTTACATATACAAAAACATGTGTATGTCATGAGGCCAACAATGCACAAGGAACTCTGTGAGCATTTCTGAAAAACAGTTCCCGAGGCAAATTAGCAACATAAACAGGAAAGAGACTGCAAAATTTGCTCTATGCCCTACTGAGATCTGGCAACTCTGTTTTACCATCAAGTCCTGTGTGTACAAAAGCTAATCACCATTGGCAGTATGCAAATTATCCTAATTTGCTGTTTCTTAAGGTTGAAGATTGTGTTTGTTTGGCTATTTAACTGCTTTGCCACTTAATTAAATATATAAATACTCTCAAATTATAGAAACTAATACAGGCACCTTAACTTAAAAGTTTACTTTCAGAATCCTAAGTATTGGCATTGCATATCACACTTAGCTTGGGAAGTGAGCTAAAGAAACGTGTGCAATTGTTTAATTAAGGCCCAGCTTTGAAGCAGAAGTAAAGCGTTATACGGGATCCTACCCCAGGGGAAGACAGTCAGCCTTCTTCTGATGGAAAAACGACTTGAGTTGAAGTGGTATTCTGAGATGAGTAGAAAGACGGTCACGTACATAGATGCTGCTTACATGTATGAGTTTTGTGAGTAACTGGCCCATGTCTGAGGATCAGTACACACAGTACCATCGGTGAGTCCAGAGGACAGCAAAGACAGCATCATCTATCCCGCTCCCTTGTCAAGTCTGTTCACCTCAGGAGTTCAGATTTTAGTCATTAGCAGTCTTGGTTCAGAGGTAGCACTGGATCCGGTCTGTACAAAGATCTGACAAGCCCTCTCCTCTGCCCGGCAAGCACAAAGGGCATCTCCCAGGTATCAGGCTCAGCTCTTCCTGTATGCTGGGAAGTGCCACTTGGGTTTGCAAAGCCATCTCATTTGTCACTTCAGTTTAGAGCAATCTGAAAGACTGTAAAGCAGCCTGAGTACACAACCTCAAAGTGACACGAACAGAAAGAACTAGAAAATAGGCTAGTCAAGCATGGAGCATGTCTACAACCTCAGCATTTAAGAGGCTGAATGTGGAGGGTCAAGAATTCAAGGCCAGCCTGAGTGTCGAAGAAATTATTTCCTTCAAGACTGTGTTGTTTGCTATAGCTTTCCAAATATAGCTACGTATGGATCTTGAAAATATACTAAGTCAAGAGTGTTCTGTGACACAAACTTAGAAACCTGGGAAAGAGGAGAATTCAGACTTTTCCTAAAGAAATTTAAGTGTTTTATTATGAATAAAACAGTTAGACCCGTAACATATTTTACGCATCTGATACTGTCTTCCTTGAGTCAATACAGGATAACTTTTTAAAAAGTCTTTCCCTGGCAACAACTTGCTATTGCAATAGGCTGTTTAAGTGTGCTGTAGGGAGCACTGTGCCCACATCCTTATCAATTCATATTTTACATACTTTATATACTTGATGAATAATACTGCCTCTAGGCCTTACATGCTCAATAACACTTGTATAGTTTACATATTTTATAAATAATAAGACGTATCTACTCTACATGTAATGAAATGTATGTGTGTTTCCCCATAAATAATATTCCAGTCTCCCTTTTAACATTCTGGTTATAATAAAATAGGAGCCTACTATATAATGGTTTTGAAACTCAGTAGTGTCTCAAAGGGAATATAACAGCATTGCCCTTCTCCCATGATCTTGGAAACCTTAAATCTTTTCCACAATGGGTCAAGTGTCAAAGGCACTTTTAGTTTTCCCTAAATGTACCGCTTTGTCCTAAAACCACAATAAAGCACTGTAGGCAATCAGAGGCAAAGGAGCCATGTGTTTTGAGGAACCAGATATGAATGCTATAACAAAGAGGATTAATTACCTTTCTTGGGAAATTAGGAAATAGATGTATAATTTTTAATTATGCATACATTTCAAACTTTCCATCAAAGTCAAATTATGCTGATGGTAGTCAAACCTACCATCGGCATGGATTCAGGAACCTGCTGATGGAGTGAAAACACACAGTAACTTGTTAACAAGACGTACAATTATCTGCAGCTCAGCAAATAGTGCCAGAGTGGCATGTAATCTGCTGAGCTCAGGGGGCCATGGCCGGGGAAGATGTCTTCCTATGCTTCCCAGTTAGTATTTACAGTTGGAAGCAATATATGGCTGCAATCTGAGTGCTGCACCTAAAAAGGGAGCTGATGGCTTGATACTTTGTTTCCTGACACTGCCAAACACTGAAACAGCTACCTTCTTAATCACCGCCTGCTGTCTGGTGTTAAGACTGGAGAGTAGCACCTGGCTGCCGTCTACAAGCTGCAACTCTAGGAGGTTTTTCTGCATTGTTTAGCTGTTTTGTTTCTTGATAGACGTGCTGGGTGTTAAAAGCATAGGACTGAAAGTTGTGAATTATGGGTGCCTTTCTTTACTCTACTGCTAATATTTCGGCTTTTGCGAACACACACACACACACACACACACTGTGAACATCTTCCTTCTCAGCCATCAATCGTGCACTAGGCACCTTCCAGAACTCACCTACAAAGCCCTCCCACCCACCAGCCTGTTCCACTGAAGCTTGTTCTCACATGTAAATCCCTAAAAGAATTAAGTAAAAATTGACTAGCCAGGAAGCATGACCAACTAAAAAAGTACTCAACAGAAGAAGAAACCTGAAATATAAAGCAACCCTGCCACCGGGTAACCGTGCCAAGCACTGCTAACAGCTGAAATTACAGGGTAGATATAGGTTGCATTCACTTGGTTTCCTACAGAGGATGCAGCTGCGTGTGATTGAACACACTCTGTGATTTGAATAAGAAAATTTTCAGATTGCCAGCTGTGTAACTCTGGATAGACTGTTTAAATCACCTTTTAAACAATCTGTATGTTATTAAATTGTGAAAATTCAAATGAGATGGAATATATTTAAAAATGCTGGAATATATTAAATGCTTAGTGTGTAATTAATGCCCCCCCCATTTACCACCTTCTGAAGTACTTCACAGGTAATTCCACAGTCAAAAATGAGCTGTATGTTGGAAAGACAAATCATCTGGCCCAAATGCACTGGTAACCAAAGATGTAGCTGTCATTTTTATAGTAAAAAAATGGCATGCATATCCTAGGCTCCTGAAACTAAGAAAATAACCCTTAAAGTAGTAGCAGGTATTAGTAAAAGTGGATGATGAAACTGAGTGAGAGAGGATCAGCTACTACAATCACTGAAGAGTAAAAACTTCTTTTCCATCCTGATGGTGTCTGCTTGGGTCCACCGCACGAAGAAGAGGGAGTTGAGCTGAGCTGTTCTGTGACTCATTTTCTTCTGTGGAAGCTACAGCTACGCCCCTGTTGCTAAACCACAGCAGATGGCTTCCTTTTACACCCAGCGCTGTCAGTGGAATGTCAATGTGCCTCCTCCCAACACTGACAACACCAAGGCTGTGTGTTTAATCTGTGCTGTGCAGGCAGAATGACCCTGAAAAGAACGTGAGCTCCCAGCACGTTCGGAGAATTGGCATGTGTCCTGGTAAACAGGACTGGGAAGGATTTTTCAAACCTGGTGACTAATCACAGATTTTTTTTTCCTGGGGTTCCTAGCTCAGCCACATCCCCTAGACGCACAATCAAAACGATAATCGAATAGAAAAGTTACAGACCCAAGGGAAACACTTTCTAAAGGGGTAAAGAGGTGTGATCTAAGCTATGGGAATTTCTCAGAGCATGAATTGATTCCAAGTCCCTTTGGGGGAGTTAAGAATACAAAAAAAAATCTCCCCCCAGATTTTAGATTATTTAACTACAGAAAGAAAATATTCTTTGTCTTAACAATTATTTTAAAATTCTGGGGGAAGGGAGATGGAATGTTGGCATGCCACAAATGGGAGAAAATGCTTTTAGTGATAAAATTATCCCGAAAGAAAATCTGATGTTTTGAGACCATTTCTAGCAAACTGCATCAGCAACATATGATGAAGGGCTTAGGTGCATTACTTAATCCCCTTAAATAGATCTCAGCTGAGTAGGAAACAGGGGCTGTGATCTTCATTATATTCAAGCAGCCCTTGAAAATTAATCAGCGGCGAAGAGGTATTTCCTGGGTCTGTCCTTGACATGCTGCCACAGAGGAACAGGGGTCTTCTGTGTCCTGTCCCTTACTGGCCAAGTCTCAGAGATAGCATTTCAAAAGTGATGGAGACATTTTGAATATTCTAACTGCTGTACATACCTTGTAGTCTTGAAGACCCAGAAATGTCAAATAATAACTTCAGCTACATTATCAGACCTAATTTCATAATAGGCTATTATATTCTGTTTTAAATTTACAGATAAAGAAAGACCAGTTGTGATTTAGCAATATTTTTAAGCTCATAGGAAATACTGTTAGATTTTGCCTTTGGTCCCCTCCAAGAAGAAACGCTTTCGATTCCTCAGGGCTAATGTAAACAGTTTATGTTCTCCACTGTGCATTTGGACATCGAGGTAAGCTGTTATTAAGACAAACATAACCTTTTTTTAAAAATTCTGCTAATTTTAGACTTTACCACCTTGATATACCAACTTTGGGAAATTACTCTTTAGTTCCAGAACTAAATACAATTTTTCTTAAAATTAAAATCCTCATAATGTGAAGATTTCTATCCTTGCTGACTGGAAATGCAGGCCTACCCCACCTCTCTGCCCAACAGTGTCCTCCGTGTAGATGCAAGTCTCGAACTTGGAAAAATAATGTCTGTGCTGTGAAAAGCTTCCCATTCTAGCATCATGCACATCCCTCATCTTCCACAAGGCAGATCTTAGAACTGGAAGTCTTATAATTTGACGGAAGTCGACAGTGAGAATGGAAATCGCCACTCCCACGGTTATTTAAGGGAAGGCACGATGTATAGACATCCATCAATGAAACACAAGCAGAATGGATTTTAGTTCTCTGTCTGCTCTTTAAAATAAGAATAGACTAAATGGCACAATAGATTATATAAACAAGGACTTCAATGACAGGCTGTCAAAGCTAAAGTTATACATTTTACATGGGTGACTTGACGCCATACTTTATCACCTACACCAGGGGAAGCCAATTTGATTCTGGTCAATAAAATACAACCTCTAGAGCTGAGCCTGGGACAAAACTGACATGGTGGGGCAGATTCTGACGATTTGACAGCCACTTATTCTAGGAGGGGACACACAGGAATTGACACTTGCTACCATCTGGGGTGTGTCCCATATTTAGGTTCGATTTGATTAACAAACACTTAGAAAGACCTGTCAAGGGGACAGTGCAGCTGGCTGTTCTCCAATGCCGTTCATGCTCTGGTAATTTACTGCAGGTATGAGAGTAAGTGGGACTCGTGCTTCAAGAGCCGAATTTACTGCAGTCTCACAACTGTTGAAAATTAAACGACATGTGCTGCAAGTTAGGGCTTACTGGGCTATCTCATTAGAGGAGGCTTTTTCCTAAGGCTTGGAATCTTTGCTGAATTACTGAGAGGCTTATTTGAATGTAGACTTGGACCAAATAATTTTCTGATAAGTTGGCCATAAATCCTCAGTAAAATAAGCTTGGTGTTCTCAGCATATCTATTGGCTTTTTTGATCATTTTTATGGCTTTCCCTTTACTGGTCAAATTATCCTTATAGGCTCCTACAGCTCCTCTGACATGGATTAAGTCAACACAAACCAATAGACCTTCATTACTTTGGCAACTGGTTTTGATTTGGGGGCAATAAATACAATGACACAGACTAGACTACCTTCACGGAAGGAATATGTGATAAGCCATGAGGATGCCAGAGATTTGGGCTCTTTCGTTGTTGTTCTGCACAATGTAAAAAATAAAATGAATTAACAGCAGCTTTCAGCCTGCTGAAGAGAATTGGAAGAGAGAAAGAAAGAAGAAAAAAGAAGGAAAGAAAGAAAGAAAGGAAAGAAGAAAGAAAGAAAGAAAGAAAGAAAGAAAGAAAGAAAGAAAGAAAGAAAGAAAGAAAGAGAGAGAGAAGGAAGGTATGAGAAAAAGAACAAGGCATAGGTTTTAGGCTAAGATGGCAACTCCTGTGGGATGTGATCCACACCTGCTCACCCAGAAGAGGACTGGCCATCTGTGGGAGTGAGATTCATTGTGTAATGAAAGCACGGAGGGGCGGATAGTCAAGCAAGATCTAGAACAGCCAGGATGGGCAATGGAAGAAATTAGAACTGATGTTGGAGGAACAATCTCCATTTTAAAATTAATTTTTAAAATATCACATTTCCAATTTTGGGGTCTGTGCAGAAATGAAACCTAAAGAAAATCAGAAGGAAATGGGGTGGCAGGGACAGATTAGCTTTCACAAAGATTAACCAAGTTTTTGAGAGTTTGCTGCTCTTGTTTAGCTTTCTCTGCATGCAAGCATTTTTCCAAGTCAGTGTAGGTTTCAGGCTTCACGCTTTTTCACCTAGAATTTCAACAAGCATCTTCTATGAAAAACAAATTCCTTCCTCAACTACAATGGTATCACACCTAAGAATTAAGTTTTCATATAGTCTTCCTATTTTGGTTTCAACAGTTGTCCTATTAACGGCCTTAATTAGTCCCCTCCTGCCATAATCCAGGCTACAATCAATTGAGCTGTCTGCTGTCATGCTCTACAGACAGAGGCTCTGCCTTTCAAATTCACTTGCCAATGAGTATGTCCTTGTTCTTGAGCTTATATAGGAAATAAAATGGCCCAATTATTGATCACTTTATAAAATTTACATACTATGGCAGAGGTAATCTATGAGGAAAATCAATTTTTAGAGAAGATTTCTTGGCACACACACACAAAACCAACAGGCATACATTATACCTGGTGTTTCAAATAACTGGTACAGATCATTTATACTAGGAAAGAGCCAGCAGAAAATCTCCATGAAGCTACCCTCCATCTTACCAGCGAAGAGGAAATAGAGTTGCCTCTGGTGTTTGTGAGATGTTCCATGTTTAGGGTGGCTAAATACCTTTCTAGCCAATAGGTGCGGCTCCACTCCACTTCCGCATTTGTGACTCTACAGAAGGACTTGTCTAATTTCAGCCTAGTTTCACAGACAAGGAAGAAACACCCCAGTACAATAGCCATACTTTTTGTTCTTTTTTAAAGAACAGGGTCATGATGCTTCTTTCTGCTTCAAGTGCTTGACCTCATTCTCTACCTTCTTCCCCAATTCCCTTCATACCTACATCCAGCCTTACATTCGCCACACACACCCACTGCTACTGCACAGTGAGGATGCTTTCCAGACAACGGTCACAGCTTCGTTCTGTATCACCAGTGTCTTCTATGATCTCTGCAACTTACAAGACAGTCAGTAAAAATGAGAAAGAGTGAACGAATGCAAGGCTAGGAGAGTGAGGGACCCCACCATTAAATATTCTGAATTCTGGAGAACTCTTCTTGTGAACGAAAGTAATGTAGGAATGTGTTAAACAGAGCGTGGAGCATTGCAAGTGTGTGAGTCAAGAGTGACTGAAAACTGCTTTGTGCAAAGCGCTGCGTTTTGTATTATTGGAAAGTTCTCAAGTAAATAGCTCCTCTTTCCTTATGGTTGTCGTGGGAAGGGTAGAGTTTTGCCTAACTCACAAAACGCAGTAGAACAAATGAGTGGTGTTCTAAAAGGAGAGGGCTGATGGACGTCATGCCCTGCTCTCTGATAAAGCGGTAATGGCAGGAGCGGAGGACTCACGGTGCTGAGGTGTCAGGTGAAGAGAGTTGCTTTGCTGTGAAGGCCCGTGCCAGCTAGGCTGTAGCCATGCACAGTGATCCCCCACAACGCTAACAGGGACTCATGAATGGAGAAATTAGGCTTTAGGTGTGATGTGGGTTAACTCCCACGGGCGTCTGGGTCTGAAAAAGTCTGGTTTTGTCGTTCGTTTGCTTGTTTGTTTTTGTTTTTGTTTGGTTTTCTTTTTTCTTTCTTTGGAGATATATGGATATCAATTTGAGTGGAAGAGAAGGTGACTGGGGGATAAATTACTCAGCCAGGTTAAAGAGAGCCTTGACTAAGCCAGCTTTATGGCTACGGGAATGAGGAAGAGCACCAAGGTGGCAGAGGGAGGGTCTGACCACACAGTACCAGAGAGACGAAATCAGGGTGGACACCTCTCAGTGTCAGCAGCTCAACGTGTCAAGCACACACTCCGGAGTGTGAGTCAGCAGAAGCAGTTTCTAAAAGGGAGCATCGAGACAAGCAAAAGAGAGAGGAAGCTTTTCTGAGCCCTATACAGACCAAGGTTTGATAGCTCGCCTAATGGAGATGAAAAGAAAAATGTACATCTCGGAAATCGTTGCTTCTTTATTTTTTAATCTTCAATAGCAGTTCCTGCTAGTGTCACTTGGGATGTGAGGGGCAGGAACAATAAAGCTAAATAGAGAGCCTGTGTCTGCTATCACAAAGGCAACTCTCTTCATGTCCTCTTGGCAGCTTAGTCATCTCTGTCACCTCCTTCCTTTTCTGCCACTCCACTGCCACCAGCACCCCAGGGATTAATTACTGCTCTTCTTCATTGGGAGCCACAAAGCAAACTCTCCTTCTCTGTCGAGCTCATGCAGAGGTTTTGGTTAGATTTAAATCTCCAGAGGAGAAAGTTGGATGTTTGGCAAGTCAGTAGCTCATGATGCGCTGCTGGACAAGTACTTTATTCCTTCCTGTCACACGGCCATCATCAGACCGTGTCTGCAGGATAGGCACGGTTCCAGGTACTAAGGAGCAGAAGGAAACAGGGAGAAGAAGGAGACCAAAGTTAGGCGAGCATCTCTACCTCGGCAGAGTTCCATGGCAGCAGAAAAAAATGTAGGGTGAACGGATGCCACAGTAGTGTGCACTAAGAGAGTTAAAGCCAACTGCAGGTAAAAAGGGTGCCCCCTGGGACAGACTCGCTGAGAAGGTAACAAAATAGTCGCGCCTCCCTCAGCAGCTCATTGGGAGATTTAAAGCTGTTTCTGTGTGAGAAACATCGGGCTAGCACCCAACCAAGGTCAGAAGAAATGGTGAGCTATTATCTTCAGCCAATAAATTTGTAAAACACACTGTTTTACTGAGTTTGCAGGGTTAGGACTAGGTTTTTGCAGAAGAGTGATAATGTTTATTCAAGAGGCCTTGTGTTCCAAGGCAAACAATAATATTGTTCACACCACCAGATTCCAGAGAGCAAAATATGAAAGCCATGTTCTTCAGACTTCTAGTTGCTTTAAGATTTTGCTTAAAATCTGATTTTTGAAGTAGAAAAGAGGCAGGAAGCAGCACAAGAGCTTCAGTCATAGTGCTCAGCCCTGCAATCCAGTCTCGTGCGTACAGTGAGCCCATACACAATCTTGTTTTGCTGAATTCAGGAAGAACTGTGCCCTTTTCTACAAGCAGTTCTCAAACCAGCAAGCATGAGCTCTTTTCCGGAACGTGAACAAGACAAAACAAGCCATAGTTGGGCTAATGGATGTGTAAGGCTACTGTAATTTTATGCTAGATCAGCTCTCTTTTCGCATTTAATTCCGGTGTTTCCATACGGCTCCAATACAGGCCCATCTGCAGGTCCTGGCCTGAACACGCATGGGAAGGCTTCTGCCTTCCAGCTTGTGTCTCTCTACACTGTCCCATCTCAACCTTTTATTTTTTTTCTCCTGGGTAATCCTGATTTTAAACAGAGGAACTGGGTGGGAGTTAACGAGAAAGACTTGAAATTCCCGTGAGGGACTTTGAAGACCACCAGTTCCATTCTCACACAGTGCTGTGGGGGGTGGAGTGGGGACCCTCACCACTTAGATGTTCTCAACAATCCCAGGGAGAGCTCTGAGTTTAGGGATCCACCTAATGAAGGTGTGGGTGCAGTTTAAGTCTCAGCCCTCTTCTGCTACCTGCTGTCCACCACGGAGCTCGCGGGGAGAGGGGCACAGGGTCTCTGGGGCCACTGTTTCTTCTCTTTCTTGAGTCTTCCATTCTGTAAAAGGAACATTACACTGAGTCCCCTCCATGCTGTTCAAGGACAGTTCCCAAGTCTCCTCCTTTAAACTTTAAGCACATTCTCCCCATTCTGCTCCCCCCACCACCATGCCAAACTGTAAAGTGAACAGTACAATTGTGGTTAAAAATTGGTAGCTGTCACAATAATAATTTTAAAAACAAAGTTCTGGCACACAGTCAGCATTACTATGGAAACGCCTGTCTCTAGCAACTCGCGGATAAGATACAGTTCAAGGACTTGGGGCTGCGTGGGAGTGTTTTGCCATCCATAGAGTGAGGATCTAATTGTTGCAAGAGGGATTCCCAAGAACTGTTCTCTCTCAGGTCTTAAAGCTGGATTCTCATCTATTTATTTTAATTTGTCTAGAGAGTTGAAGCGATGCCTTCATATTGCCTTTGATAAGAAGATACAGATAAATATTCTGACTGGTGTTTGGAAACACATGTTGAAAGTAATTTTTATATTAATCACCAATTCTCATACTATTTTCTGTTATTCATGTAACATTTAAATACACACATCACACACACCAAAACTCATGGCTAGGAGCTGTAACGTCATCTTCGACCAAGTGATATTTTAACTTCCCCTCTTCACCTGTCTCTGCGTGTTCCTACCTAGCTGGCATGTAACTAAATTTCAAGAAGAGTTTGAAGGAATCCATAGCATTCTGTATCATTTCCTAGAAGCCAAATAATGCTACCCTTTTTAACCATAGCACCTATTTTAAAAAAAATCCTCACTATTCACTGGTAGTACAAGGCGAAACAGGCAAACCCGTAAGCCATCACTGTCCCACATGACAAATGTCAGGTGAGAGACAAGTGTCAGGCCAAGGAAGAAGGGAGGGCTCCTGGCGTCGCTTTCATATGATCCAGTCTGAGAGAATGACCTTCGTGGTGGCAGCATCCATTACGAATCTCCTCACTTGAAATCAAAACTTGCAAGTTTTTCCCTCCAGAGCCTTAAAAGTGTGAGATTAAGTTTTCATGCCAATCTTTTATGGCTTCATGTGTTTTCAAGGCTCATTCTAATGTATGTTTCATGTTCTCCCAGGTGCTTTGGTGACAATCAAGCCAAAAAGTTCAGGATGAAATGAAACATCTATTAATTTTGTTCTGAAGGTAGAGAGTTCAATATAATCAGAGTTTAGTCATATATAATATGTACACTTTAAAGATATTAACTTGAGAATTGAATATAGATTGATGAAAATCTTTTAGAAAAGTAATCTTATATCGTTGACTTCTCCTTGACTTGGATATACCATTTCAAGGAAATGTTGACAAGCACAGTGTTAGAACATGCCCTGTCCCTGCGATTCTGGTCCAGTCCTCTGACTGTTCCATCATGAGTTCATGTGCTATTGCAATTTGAGTTATCAGAAGATCCACTTGGGTTCTATATTTGTAAAGAATGATTGAAGAATAACAGAGCAAAGAGTAGCCTTTCAATCATGGAAACTCAACAGTAAAAAGCCTTCGAGGCAACTTAAAAACGCCATTCACTTCAGCCCCATGCTAAATGTCACTATTTGACAGAATCAGGGAGATTCTTTCATCAGAAAATTTACAGGAGGCCCAGAATAGCAGCTCAGCTTTCTAGATGGTCCTCTTGTTCAAGGGGTAAGGTGCTCACATTTATTTTTTAGACATCAATAGAACTGGAGATCACGGTCAGTAGTTTATTAATGCCTCCTGATGATATTACGTATTAAGAACACATACCTATGCTTTGTATGGTTTAGACTCTTTGTATTACATTTCATCCCATCATTTTAAGTAGACAGCAATGTCCAACTTTAGTGGTGAATAAGTGACTCTCCAACTGTGAGATTAATGGCTGATAGTCACACAAACAAGAGGCTGATCCAGGAATCAAACCTCAGCCAAAGAGTGGCAGAGGTGGAGCCAGGGTTCAGCTCGTGACACCCTCACCTCATTCCTTAGGCTGCTGAGCGAGCTACAGACAAGGTTCTGATTCTTCACAGACCCCCAAGGTAAGGGAAGCAGAACTGCAGGCACGAAGAGGTCTCGGCATTGTTTGCTGCTGCCCTCTCCCTATAATGGGTTAGGGTCCAGGTGGTCCTCTTCCAGTGTAATCAGTCTCTGTCGTGACACAAAAGGATCTAGAGACATCCAGAAAACTGAAGAAACCCAAGCCAACCGATGTGCCTGCGACCTGAGTGGGATGAGCACTGTGGCATTCATCCGGAACAATGGCTGTTTATTCCCCTAAAAGACACAACTGAGTGGAGACCCTAACATCAGCAGCTTTGAACAACAGTGCTTTGTCTAACAGCTGCAGGGAATACTGCCAAGGCCTTCATGCTGGGGAGAGCTTCTGATTTTACCCCTCCTGCCCCCCGGCCCCCGCCCCCCTCATCCTTTTACCTCACCTCTTATTTTTCTCACTAAGCTGACATCAGGGTCACGTGCTACCATTGCTAATGGAATCTTTTCTTCCATGTTGTGTCTTCCCTTCCTTTACCCTCTCTCTCTCCAATGTCCCCTCCTTCACTATGGGAGTCAAGCTGGTACAACACAGCCTGACCCAGAGAAGCCAAGCTCTTGTCGGAAGGTCATTCCTTGGTGCTGCTGCTGTGACCCCAGGACAAACACTGAATTTGGGGTGGCATTTGGATTGCTTGAGAGGGTTTATCTTTCTCGTTTCAGCTCTCAGCAATTCTGACAACCTTCATGGACAACCTTTGCTCTCACTGGAGGCTCTTCAATTCCAAAAAGTTTTTAAGTTCCCCTTTTAAATTTTAATTCAAATGCTTTCATCTGAGCGAATTCCTCGCTCAAATAGCTGACTAATCCCTCATCCTTCAGAAAACAATCATATGCTTCACTTCAGATTTACTCTACATAGGCTACACTCAATATTCATGACGCTTGCAATACACATTTGTAACATACTGTAATTATATGTGTATAGGAGTGAACGTGATTCTCTTCTCCTGTCCACAGAAACTGAGATCTAGATTCAGCTTTGATATCTTTGTATTTTTTAGATTCTAGCTCCACAGAAGCCCACATAATTGATATATTCTGATGAGTGAATGAAAAACTATTGAAGGAAAAACAACTTCCTCCTGTTTTTGTGCTATCAGAAATATTGCTCTGAGCACATCATTTAAACAATCTACATAGTACTACCGCTCTCCTTGGTGTTTCTATGCGGCTCAATTGCAAATTCCTGTTACCTAGTGCTAAATCAATAGGTTGCAGCTTTGTCGAAGAGACAAAACACTGCAATGGACATTACACCAACTTCTGTGTGCTAATTAAGCTGTGGGAGGACTCAGGGCTCCACCGCTTCCAGAGAGGGCTCTATCGAATGCTTTCTGTTGCTTAGTGTCTGGGTTCAGCATGGACCACAGTTGATTTTACAAACATCACCTGTTAAATCACATCAGAATTGAAATGACTGTGGAAGCTGCCTTTGGAAGTAGCCCACCTGTCTTCCTTCTCTAGGGATCTGTTCCACGAGGCTCCAGTAATTTAATCTGCTTTCCTTTCCCCCAAAGGCTTTAAAGCAATTATATTTTTGGTTAAAAATTGTAAGTTTGGACAAAGAAAGGAGCAAATCCTGAATGATGGTGTCCCATAAATTTAGGATGATTTTGCATGTATATGGGTTCATCTTTTACCCTTTAAATGCAGGAGCTTAAGTCACTGAGACGACAAGGCTAAGCAAATACAGATATTTCACACACATTTTCTCGGAACAGACCTTAGAGGCTAGGTAGTTCACCATTTGTGCATGATTTAGGAATAAGAAAAGTCTGGAATGCCTTGGTCTTTTTACACTAGTGAGAGGTACTAGCTCCATCTCCTTGGTCTTCGTCCCAGGGTGGTTCCACTGTCCTCCTGTGTATCTTTGCTGTGGAACTCATACCATCATCCCTTTGATCCTTGCAGCTGGCTGATGACTGGCTCATGGGCATTTTCACTGCTGTCGGCTCAGGGACCTTGGCCCTGTTATTCATCCTCTTTCTCGCGGTTGTTGCTTCCCTGATGGCCTCCAACAAAAGGGCAACTCAAGGAACTTACAGCCCCAGCCGTCATGAGAAGGCTGGCCCTCGAGTAGAAATGTGGAGCCGGATGCCGCCCCCGCCCCTGGAAAGACTCATCTAAGGGCCTGCCACTCCTCTGAGAAAGGAGCAGAACATGATGAGCGAGCACCTGGCCCTGTGTGGGTGACGGTTTTACATTGCTAGAGTTACTAGTTTCCAGCTCAGATCCCACTGGGACTGTGGAAAGGATTTCCCTCATCACCTTATAGACCTTCACAGGGGTTTTCCCTGCATCACTGTTTGCTTCTGTGAGCCATTCACAGAAATGTGTCTCTGTGTCATGGATGACAGCCTTGGAATTAGCAAAACATCCTCCAGACAGAGAACACTGTATTGTAGAAAAACTCCCTAAGCTACCTTCGCCTTAAACTCTTTCCTGGGCAAAGAAAAGAAAATATTTAGTAGCCAATACAATTTTGACTTTCTTCTATTTATTTCATAGGAAAGGTAGTTTTTGTTTGGTTTTGTTTTTAGACAGTGTCTCAGGAGACCAAGCTGGCCTCAAAATCACATGCACTTCCTCCCTCAGCCTCCTGAACTCTGGGATTCCATGTGTCTGATCATGTTCAGCTCAGTTTTGAACCTTCTGTCATATGGTAAAAGATTCTAATGGGACCTTGGATATCTCCCTGGATAAGCACTTGTTGAATGAGTGTGAGAAACGGAGTTTGAGCACCCATTACCCACATAAGTGCCAGGTAAGTGTGGCCCCTGCTTGCAATCCTAGGCCTTAGGAAGTAGGAATAGCATTGGTCACGGAGCCAGCTGACTAAACTGCTAAGGTCAGTGAGTTCTGGCGTCAGGTGAGAGACCTTGACTCATTATAAAAAGTAAATAGTGAAGACAGTGTATGTCAGTCTCTTGCTTATACATGTATGTGCACACATTTATATGTATACCCAAACATGGGAACATATGTATATACCCACCATACACTGAAGCACCCCATGCACAAGCAACACACCCACATACCACACACACATATACACCCAACCCCCACGCACCCCCCCACATACACCCCCCAGCACACACACACACACACACACACACACACACACACAAGGATCTAATTGTGTGTGACAATGAGAAGTACACTTTGGTCCTTCAGTTATGGATTTAGAGGAAATCGTGTGATGAATGCTTGTTTAAAACATGACTCAACCATAACAAATAAAATTGAAATACACCTGTTCTCCTGTCTGAGACTGACTTTGTTGTTGTTCCGTTGCTGGGTGGTTTTTGTTTGTTTGTTTTGTTTGCCTGTGATATTACAGGTAACTAAAGTAACTTGTAAGGACAGTTGAAGAACTTGCGATGAATTACATCTTTTGCCTAAATCATTTAGAGTCATTACTTTTTATGAAGATATGCTTCATGTCAAGACACTTCCTAGACAGAAATTTAGATAGTAAGAAAATTGTTCATCAAGCATGAAAGAAGAAGTCTTTCCTTCCAGGACTTGTGGTGACATACAACAGTGATGATGCCTAAATGTAAGGACCCCACGGTGACATGGACTTGTGTGCAAAAGTATCTATGAGGTGAAAATATTGCATCTTCAATTTGTACGGTGTCTATGCTGTGGTGGCTGTATCTTATGTATGTTTTTAAATATGCGTAATACTATTAGAGTATAATATAAATGTATTTTCAACATGAGCTAAAAATGTAGAGATAAACTTTAAATCTAGAAGAAATCTGTCCTTCCCAAGTACTATTATTCCAGAAAATCCCCTTTCTTTTCATGTTAGCACTTTTTCCACAGTACTGTGCTGTCATATAACCAATCACTGGATTCTCTCCCATGAGCCATTGCTTCCTCTAGTCCCTCCAGTTCCCCAGTCTTGGGTGTCAGCCACGTATCTACAGAAGGGTTTTCCCTGTTTCCTGGCTCCTCTCTCTTCCCTGCTCCTTCCTGAGCTCAAACTCTCGCTTCTTCTTCCCCACCGCTCAGACACATCCACATCACCAGCACCGCAACGGGCTGACCTCAGCGTCCCTGAGTTTTCAGATTAGAGTTTGAGCCAGCCTTCTTACTTTTACTATTCTACCCTACCCTCATCTCACCTCAGTTCTCAGCCCCACAGTCCCTCTTCTGCTTTGTCCCTGTGGGACTCAACTCTGCTGTTCCTCCCACACAACATTCCTTTGCTCTGTTTCCTCTCTTTAGAATGTAATCAATTGGCGAAATACCTTTTTCTATTTTTTTTTTAGGGATTTTGCTTTCACAACAACATATACCACCTTGAATGGACTTACCTCAGTGAAGGGGTGAGCAGTGCTTCCTGGATAAGGGAATGAGGGATGTGTTACTGCTGTTCAGCTTGTACTTGTCACGAGCAAAGTCCCATTTTACTCAAAATGCCTGCCTTCCAGCTCTACAGCTGACCCTAGTGTCTTAATCTCTGACTTCCTCTCAATATTCAAGGTTATGTTCAGCAAAACTTCCAGATGATAGATTTCTGTATGTGGAGCACGGCAACAGACACCTTTATTTTTGCATCTCAAGGAGATGACAACTTCTTAAAAGAGGTTTTTGTATAAAGGACAAAAGAAACTCTTAAAGAAAAAACTTAAGGTTCTGAGTTTCTAAAACTACAGAATATAAACCGTTCTTGGTAACCCCAAAGGTAATAGCGTATGTTTAGGAAAGATATTTAAACAATCCAGCTACTAACCTTCCTTTAGAATAGCTCAATGTTCTGCAATGAAACATGCACATAGATGCATACACACAAATCCATGCATAAGCAAAACAGTCAAAACACTTAATGCTGAAAGATCTAAAGATTTAGCCTTAAATTGTTCCAAATGGTTTCTGGAAGGCAACTCTGACCTTAAATGGAAAGTCTAACATCGTTGTTACAAGTAGTATGCCTTTCGGTTTAGATTGCAATTCACGTTAGAATGAAGGGTTTCATGCATTGACTCACCTGCTGCTCAACTGCAGTCACTCCCGCCCCCTGAGGGGTGGAGTCTGTCTTCCTCTTGAATTTGCGCTGGGCTTGTGACCTGCCCTACCCAACAGTACACTGTGAACACTATGTTGTATTACCTTCAGGTTAGACACCAGAGCCTTGCGGCTCTGAAAAGGCGGCTCAAAGACTGCCATTGCAAAGAAGTCTCTAGTAAAATTACCACCTGAGAGAGAGAGAGAGAGAGAGAGAGAGAGAGAGAGAGAGAGAGAGAGAGAGAGAGAGAGAGAGATGCATAACAATGCTGGCTGAGCCTGGCCTCCAGTCACCTTGCCTGCTGGGTTCAGTCAGACCCAAGTGAAACCAGGAAAGGAGCCACCAGTCATTACAGACTCCTAAAGCAACAACCTAAGGGTTCCCAGGGGCTTGCTGTGTGGTAATAGGTAACTGAGACACAACCACTCACCTCACGGGAGGATCGAAGACAAATGGAAGCCCTTCTGGGATTTGTTCCGAGCAGTTCATATTTATTTGCATAGGAACAACAGTTAGTAAATTATTAAAGTACCCCGCATTTATGCTCAATTTCACTCAGCGTGGTGAGTTTCCATTAAATCTATTCTCAGGGCCACGTGATGCTAAGGATCGCAGCGGCTCCAGTAGAGCTGTGTGCAAACACTGGGCTCTGGTATAAAGTGAACACAGCCAGCCCACTTCCTGTCAGGAATTATGGGCCTGGGGCAGCGCATGTGAAAGACACATCTGGTCTGTGTTTATAAGGAGCAACAGGAAAGCTCCTGCAAGCGGCCTCTCATGTGGCTCCTGTGGTCACCACATGAGACAAAGAGGACAAAGAGCACCCGGAAATGACAAGTAGTCACTTGTCACTTAAATCATCTGTCAAACTTGCCCCTACTTAACTACTTATGAGACTACTGTTCAGTGGGTCCTCTTTCCTCTTGAACAGAGAAGGAAATAGTTCCAGAAGCCAACTCCGTGCAGCCATGTTGTCATTATTAGAATTAATATCAGTGATTGAAGAACAACAGTCACGGTGCACAGAGACAGAACTAGAGGGCATCAAAGTCATTATGATTCTGAGGACAGGGAGAGATCCCTGCTGAGGTCTCGCTGTGGTGCCAGGTCGGTACTACAAATAAATGAAATGCATTATGTCTGTCTAAGCAGGAACCTGAACTTCGAAAGAAGACTTTGACCTTTATTTTGGACAATTTAGGGCTTCAGCTGATGATTGGTTCTACCCAGGTGGCTTGAACTAATCTGTAAAATGAGAGCCAGTCTCTATCCTCCAGGCTCATGGTGAAGATTATAACTGAAATATGCCTAGTGCCAGGTAAGCACCTGCTATCATTAGTTAACGGGCCACGTGACAAGACGGAATAAAGTCTGACTTTCACACTCCCATTTCTGTTTGCCAAGCAAGTGTGCAACTCCTTCTTGCCATCTTCCAAAGCACCATAGAAAGATGTGCCGTAAATTTGGCAGGTTTCAAGCTGTGCCTAAACTTTCTATTGTTCCCTGGTAGCAGCAATCCCATTGGCTAAAGAATCCACTCTGTAAGACTGAAATCACCTATAAGTACCACATGCACAGGTTCCACAAAAATAGTTAAAAATAAACCAAAGGCCTCTGGTCTCCCAAGCCACACAAATAACTGTTGATAGCAAACTTTTTTTTTAAAAAAAATATTTAACGCTTTATTATAAAGAACTTACAAGCAGAAATTACATACCAAAATTAACCAGACCCAAAGTCTGCATACCTCAATGGCCTTCTAAATGGTTAGAATAGCCTTTCTGAAGCTGTGGAACTTCACATTGGATTTTATACTTCCATTATCAAATACATTTTTATGTACTTATTCACTACTAAAGGAATAAAAATGGAAAAGTTATGACAGAAAACTAGAAAAAAATTAGTTTTATATCCCCTTTTGTTATCTGGGTGCTCATTACTTGCATTCAATCCTTCCTCAATCACCCAATATTTACTCTTCATTATTCTCCTTTCTCCATGCTATAGTATATCCACATGCATATTGGTTATATACGGGTATGTGTATAAAATACATGTAGTCGCATGCAGAAGTGGAGATACATACATATGTTAGGATCCCCATGTGAGTAAGAACTTAACAGTCTTCACACCCCACATAACACTCTTACACACAGTAGTCTCCTTTCCTTTTTACGGCATGTCACATGTGCTCTTTCACTGCTCTCAAATCTTTGAAACCCTTTCCTGGTCCTTTTCTAGTTTCCTGACCCCTAGCCCCACTTATGACCCATCAATACATGTACATAACAATGAAAAATACTAGGATCCACATATGAGAGAGAGCATACAGCAAAGGCCTACGTTACTTTGCATGATACAATACTCTTCAGTTCCATCCATTTTCCTGTGAATGGCATGACTTCAATTTTCTTTGTTGTAAAATTGCATTGCTTCTATGCACAATGTTTTCATGATTCATTCATCACTGGAAGGGCATTGAGGCTGGTTTCATTTCCAGTTCATTTCCAATGGATGTGCAAGTGTTTCTGTGACAGGATGCAGAGTCTCCCTGCTACAGTTGAGCTCTATGTTTAATTCTGTTTCTTTTGCAAGAAGCCTCTATGGTGTAGGAATTCCTTTTGATTGTGTGTTGCTTTCATTGGTTAATGAATAAAGAAACTGCCTTGGCCTAGTTGATAGGGTGGAACTTAGGCAGGCAGAGGAAACAGAACTGAATTCTTGGAGGAAGAAGCAGAGTTAGAGAACCGCCATGGAGCAGCCAGAATCAGACATGCTGAATCTTGACCGGTAAGCCACTGTCACATGTGATACACAGATTAATGGACATGGGTTAAACTAATATGTAAGAGTTAGCCAATAAGAGGCTAGAGATAAAGGGCCCGGCAGTGATTTAATTAATACAATTTCTGTGTGGATATTTTGGGTGTAAGCTAGCTGGGTGGCTGGAACGAACAAGCAGGTCCTCTCTCCTTATTACAATTGGCACCAAAGTGATGGACTAAATCCACTTAAAAACCTGAGAGAGCTTAAATTTAAACAAGAGAGGTTTTCCTTACCCAGCTATAACAAAAGAAAAAAAAGCTGCACAGTTTTAAAATGCTGGCTTTCTGGGTTATGCTGCTAGCACAACCTCTGTCTCTTGTGGGAGACAGAGCATTTGGATGGGATTTGTGAGTAAAATGCTCTGGCTTGCTTAATGGAAATGTGGACTCGCTGTGTGCCTGAAAGAGAGGCAATGCGTGCGGCTCAGAGGCACAAGCAGCTCAGAGGCACAAGCAGCTCCTCCATGCTGGACTGTGCAGAGCATGGGCAGGAACTACCATATTTAGCATAATAACAGTGCAGCTTAAGTTTTAGACTGGTCAGGCAAACGGACATTACTGTATTACCCTTATTAATGGTGCACCTTACGTTTTTAAGAAACGCTTAGCATTTTAAGAAGTGCTCCTGGACAGTAAAGGATTACAGATTCACAATAGGACAGATTCAGACATAAACGACCTCTAAATGAGTCACAGTGTTGGATAAATGTACATAGGCTTGGGAGAGAGAAGAAAAAGACTATAGATAGTCATAAAATAAAGTTAATGCTTTAAAAAAGGGTAAAGTCTTTAAAGAGACAGTAAAGTAATAGAGTAAAAATAAGCCACGTAAAAATGGAAAATCATAGAGAGTCTGGATTGTGTATGTTATTGTGTAATTTTTTAATTTCTTAACTGTGAAGGAGCTAAGTACAGAAAGATATTTCATTATATGGGCTGCTAAGCTAAATCAGCATGTATATTATAAAGGTATCTTGACTTCAGAATTTGGGTTTAAGGATATGGTGCTTTGGAAGAGGTTCTTCTTTTGTTTCCACAGAAGATGAGAACCTATGGATTGCTTCTACACCAATATGGTGTCATGGACCAAGGCCTCCTGAAAGGTTGCCGTGAACACCTTCAAAAAATTACTTCATCCAACTTCTGACTGAGATAAACCTAGCACACAGGATACACCATGAAAGACATGATTAACAGCACCCCAGACAGCACGAAGCAGTTTGGAGAGGAAAAAACTACATCCATATTCCCAAATATTGTTTATAAATGTTCTTTTACATTTAAAGGGAGATATGATATAGATATGAATAATTTGCATTGGTATGGATCTTGCTTTATTGATACAAATTTAAGGTCAATTTTCTTATATGTATATGTATTTCTGATCTTGATTAAGGTATTGTGATTGTGTAGTTCATTTAAAAATGTAATGTATAATTAAGAAATATAGGTTAATAGATGATCATCTATAATAGTCAAGTTTGTAGTCATGTTAGTTAGATTTTCTAGATGTGCATAGATATATTCAGATGGATAGGCATTCTTCATATCTTTCAAGGATTACAGAATAAGGCATTTAAAATGTTTTAATAACTTAGGACTTTTCATGACAATGAGATGCATCTGCTCCTGGCAGCACAAGCTACTTTGAGAGGAAGATGGGCATTCTGAAGAGGCTCCTTAGCCATTTGGGCAAGAAACTGCTCTTGCCTGGACTGCTTCACTAGACATGCAGTACCCACAGAGAGACGGCTGCTGAACTTGCCTAAAGGTCAGATGGTCCTTTGGGGTTCCTGATTCATAAAAGAGTCTGAGAGACATTCTGCAAGACACAGAAGAAAGTGACTGAACTGTCTTTGAAATTTCCACTTTCATGGAAAAGTCTGCTGGATACTATGGGTCTGTAGGCTGAAGATGGATGCCCCAACAGTACAGAAGAACTTTGGGTAAATGTCCAGGCAGCGAGATGTCTCTATCAATTCTAGAGTTTTGGAAGTTGCTTATAATGCACTTCCTGTTTACTTAGGTAATATTATACCCTTCTGGAGTCTTTGATGGAGTTGAAGAATAGATAGATAGTTATAGTTTTCCTTAGTTATGATAAAATATAAAGTAGATATAAATATTGTAACTGTAATTCTTGCTTGATATCTGTTATATGTAATTTTACTATGTTAAAGCCTTCCTTTTTGCTTATGTCATTAGAGCATTAATTAATTAATTGATTATAATATTCATGGTATATTAGACTTAATATTGAGTTATAGTGAAATATCTGAAATAATTGATAGTTAGTACTTGCTTATATGCATGGGGAAAATAACTTAATGTACGATATACATATATGTACTAATGTACTATATAAATTTATGTACAGGAAATAGTTTAAAAAGAATGTCAGCTTTGGGTGCTGGCGGTGGGGGAATAGGGAAAATGGTGTAGGAGTTCTTTTTGTTTCTGTGTTGCTTTCATTGGTTAATGAATAAAGAAACTACCTTGGCCTAGTTGATATGGTAGAACTTAGGTAGGTGGAGAAAACAGAACTGAATTCTGGGAGGAAGAAAGCAGAGTCAGAGAACCACCATGGAGCTTCCAGAATCAGACATGCTGAATCTTTACCGGTAAGCCACTGTCAAGTGTGATACACAGATTAACGGGGCTGGGTTAAACTAATATGTAAGAGTTAGCCAATAAGAGGCTAGAGATAATGAGCCAGACAGTGATTTAATTAATACAATTTCTGTGTGGTTATTTCAGGTGTAAGCTAGCCAGGCAGCTGGACAAACATGCAGACCCTCTCTCCTTGTTACACCTCTACACTGATTTCCACAGTGGCTGCACCAGTCTACACTTTGACTAGCAGGGAATAATGCCCCCTCTTCCACATCCTTGCTAGCATTTGTTCTGCCTGTAGTAAGATAGAATCCCAAAGTAGTTTCAATTCATATTTCCCCTGTGGCTAAGGGTATGGAAGACTTTTAAACATTTTATTTACCATTTGTGATTGTTCTTTGGAGAACTTTCAGGTAAGTTCATTCATGTATTTGTTGGCTGTGGGGTCTTTTGGGCTTTAATCTTCGTAGCTATTTATACGTTCTAGATATTAATACATGTCTGGTGAAGCTGCTGGATTTTTCCCATTCTGGGGCTTCTTCGTTCATGCTGGTGATAGCTTCCTGTGCTATAAAGAGCTTTTTAATATGTAAAATCTCAATTATCCACTGTTGTGGTTATTTCTCCAACTCTTGGAGTCCTTTTCAGAAAAACACTCTTGCCTATTCTGTTTTGAGCTGTTTTCCTGTGAATACTAGTTTCTGTTGCTGTTTTATAGAGCTGATGGTGGTGATGCTGCAGCTGATGACAGTGACTGTTGGGACTTCTTGGGTTTCTAGCAGCATCAACAGAAAGTATTGATTAACCTGTCCTACTTTCTTGATCCACCCAGTGAGTGATTAGTCAATTTCCTGCTGGATTTATGCTCTGTAGTGCTTGATTCACACCATGAAAATTTCGATTCTGAAGTCAATATGACTTTCCTAATCTCAACCTATTTCCAATAAAAGTGAAACTTTCACTGCTTTGAACTGCATTGAGTAGTGATGACAAAAATGCATGTTTCTCATTTTTGCCCATTCTTCTGTGAGTTGGTACCTAGGATTTGCTTTACATGGTTCCAGAAGTCTGGGAACAACACCCATCAAATGTACTTTCAGGGCTTGCCTAAGGACATCTGTTTTAGAGACCAGCCACAGGGACATTCCCTATGTTAGGCAATGGTCTCTCTTCAAAAACTGCCTCTCAGCCTACACATTCCAGCTCTGAATGAGCAGGACTCAGAGTTGTTCATGGTTTGCAGAGTGAGCCTCCTCACTCAGAATGACTGAAATAAGGCAGATCTTAAATGGAAACATTCCTGTGGCTTTAAGTGTCTCTGAAATACATTTTCCAGAACTCCATTTCCATCCAGCCCTTTTTGTCACACATTTGCATGCAACACGGCTCCATGGTTCAGCTGCCTGCTCACTGTAGCTTTACTACAACAGAGCTAATAGAGCAAAATGACCTGTTCTTGAATTATTGAGGGATGTTTGGTCTTTCTTCAAAAAGAAGCCACAGGTAATTTTAACTCCAGGATCAAGAAAAAAAATGTTGTTTGAACTATTCACCTACAGAGCATAAAACCCTGTGAATGTATTTATGTATTATTTATTTCTGTTGTGATTATTATTTTAATTATACTAGGTTATGTAAGGTCATTTTATGGAACTGTATAGTACACTACCAGCATATCCCCCGTACCCCTCTACTTTCTCACCCTTCTGTCTTCCAGTTAGCTCCCTTTGTCCCACTGCAGTCTCACCTTCACTTTGATGCCATCTGTATATGAAACCTGGGTCCAACAAGTGATAGAAAATGTGAATTTGTCTTTCTGAGACTGGCATAATTCACTTAATACGGTTATTTCCAGTTGAATTCATTTTCTTACTTATGACAAAACTTGATCCCTCTTTATGGCTGAAAAATATCCATCATCATATGTGCAAACCAATTTTCTCTATTCATTCTGCTGCTGATGGCTTGGTTCTATAACTTAGCTAGTGTGAACAGTTCTGCAATAAATATTGGCATTTGTCTCTAAGAAATGTTGGCTGGAGTCTTTTGGGTAAATATCTAATAGTGGTACAGCAAGCTACATGGTAGAGTTCTTTTGTAAGCATCTTTCAAGGTTGTTTCCATAGTGGTTTACTAGTTTATATTCCCACTACCAGAGTAAAAGGGCTCTCTTTTGCCTACTCCCTTAACAACGTTTGTAGTTATTTCTTCTCTTATGACTGCCGTTCTGATTGGTGTGGGATGGAATTCCATCGTGGATTTTCATTTCTCTGATGGTTAGTGAGGTTCCACATTTTTCACATTTCTTGCCCATTTGTATTTCATCTTTTGAGAATTATCTCTTATTCCATTAGCTCATTGATTGACTGGTTGTTTGACTTCTTATTTACTTTTCCCCCAGTTCTTTAAAAGGAAAGATCTCTACATTCAAATGATGAGGGCACATTTATACCTACCATGTTAAATTTGACTTTTTAAAAAATAAATCTGCAATTAATACTATTTTAAGTTTATTAAGGGATAAAACCCTTAATAAAGGATTTTTAGGTCAGGAAGATAGATATCAACATCTCTATGTTTATCCAGGCTCAGTTTTTCCTAAAAGCACTTATTTTTCTAATTCATTGATGTTTACTGTTGTAGGGAAAAAAAAAGATGGAAAGCCGCCTTGGTTAGTGATTAGAATAATACATGAGTTTCAATTCATTGCCTTTCACTGCCAGATGCTAATTGAATTTAACTGAGTCTGAAGTAACAGGATTTAAGTTTCTAAAAGAGAATAGAGGAAATGATAAATGCTTTACAGATATTTTATCTCAAGGACCCAGTGATCAGACTCACTCAAAGAAATTACAATTATGGTGTCTTAATAACATATGTTTAGAATAAGGGGGCAGAAAGTCAACCTAAATTAATGGCATATGAAAAAGCCATAAGAAAATCTTGTGCTTCATAAATTAAAACTTAAAAACTAAACTGAAAACCTAAAGCTAAAATCCTTTTTTAAAAAGGAGTTTGAATGGAGTTATACTGTATGTATGGATAAAGATGGTTCTAGAAACCCACAGGTAATTAAACAAAAATCCCAGTGCCAGGAGTGGGATACCTCCCTATTTGTTGGCTAAAGAGACCCTTTATGTCCCACAGAATAATACAGACAATTGCATAGAGAAATGAAGCTAAAACTTAAATGAGAGCTTCCAACCTGCTGGCTGGACCTCAACAGTTACAGAAGGCATTACGACAGCTGCTGCAAGAGAATCGTTATCTCACTGGTCTCATTTATCTGCGGACACAATACTACTGACTGGCCAGGTAAAATGAGCCCAGTGATGCAATAATGGTAAGGCTGTTATTGGAGTAACCATTTATTTTTTTAAAAACCTGGATTTGATGCCTACTCCATACAAAGAGAATTCTCATCTGGTACTGTAAACTGGTTGAAAGTCCATGCATTGGGAGGTCACAGACTGCAGTGAGGGAAGCTGCTATTAGTGTTTTGATAAGCGAACATGATGTGATAGTCAAATTCTAAATAATGATAGTGCTGTTGTAAACTTTAGTAAGAGAATCTTCTTTTTGCAGTGGTCATTGGTGATAGCTGAGACTCATAACTGGTCAAAGGACAGATAGTAAAAGACTGTTGAAGGGCAAGACATAAATAGGATGTCCATAACATCCCAAAGCTCTGGAAATATCACAGACATATCAGGAAGCACATAAGAACTAGAGTAGTGATTCTCAACATATGGGCCATGACCCCTACAGGTGTCTGATATCAAATATCCTAGAGGTCAAATATTTACACTATGATTCACAACAGTACCAAATTAGAGTTATGAAGTAACAATGAAGTAATTAATGTTATGGTTGAGGGTCACCACAATATGAGGAACTGTATTAAAGAGTCACAGCATTAGGAAGGTTGGGAACCACTGAGCTAGAGGAATGGGAATGGGGATGGATGTGGAAAGGTGACCCCCAGGAAAAACATGGTTGTAGCACTCTTGACCTCATAGCAGCTGATTATCTGCATAAGATCATGACACCCTGTCATGAAAGAAGAGGCTCATTAGGTCCTACTCCTTTCTGTGAGTTGAGAAGCAGCTAATAGTAGCTGGAGAGGGAGTCATTTTCTCTAGTGGTGTAGCTATTGATAAGGTCATATGGTTCTGTAAACAAAGTCTCATCTATGTTCTTGTAAAAAGCCCTGATGAAAATTATTGGGTCACTAAAAGGAGATAAAAGTAGAATGGGGCTTATTGAGAAGAAGAAGAGGATGAAGGAGAGCATCCGCAAAAAGAAGGGGACAAGAAAGGCAGCAGGGGGAGCGTGAATGAAATATGTACATGCGTGAGTGTCACAATAAAACCAGTTATTATGCATAGAAGTTAGCTTAAGCCACTTGACAAGAGATATAAATAATTCTACCATCTCTCCTTTGAAGAAACAAGAGAAACACAGACACATAATAAAAATCACATTTATTTATATTTACTGGGACTCTAGTGGCTTGTGCGAAGGTCATTTGCTCTTCTTAACATTCATATATTTAACACCTACCTCAAGAGATATCAGCCCTGACCACTAAAACAGAAACAGAGCAAACATAAAAATGTATTGCCTAATAAATAACTCAGCTAACTTTTAAAAGGATGAGTGGGTCTCTTTTCATACCGGTATTTGGTTTTCCTGGGTTTTGATCAAGAAATGAAAACCAGCAACAATAAAACCAACAGAAAAATTTTTGAGACAGCAGACTGATATAGAGCTCAAAATTCAAAGTGGTCCCATCATGTTTAGAAACGAATTTGGTCGAAATTAGTCCTCTTCCACAAAAGTGCTTGCTAAGAAGAGACTAGATAGAAGAGTTTGCATGGTTATATCATCTGTTTCCATGAAGTACAAACTAGGTGTGAGGGATGCTGATGTAGTTTTCATCATCAATACAGGTTCCTTCTATGGTTTGGTGTGATTTGAGTGCCCACCAATGGCGCACTGTGATTTAAGATCTGCAGGGGGCACTTTGGAAAGTTAGCAGATATATGTGGGATAGTGCCCCAGGAGGACTATGGAAGCCCTGTCTCACTCTCACTTCTTGTTTGGTAGTGGAAGCTCTTCCTCTGAGCAGTATAAGGTGCTGCTCTCCACAACTCTTGACACGTGGCTAAACCAGGGCTTCTCAGTTATAGATTTTGAAGCTCCAAAAATGTGTGCTGATTAAACCAAAATTTCACTTCTTATATTAAGTTAGCTGCTGCATTGCAGTAATGCAAAAAGTTAACTAATACAGTTCTTAAAGTTAGCTTCTTTACACCCAAATTAAAGTATTTGTGATAATTAACTATTTAAAGCAATAATTGAGGAAATAGGGTAGGCATAAATGTGAACTTTCTGAACAACTATATTTAATTACTGTGAAATTTAATCCAACTGGGTGTTATAATTTAAGTGATAAGGGTTCCATATAGCTTATTTCCAAAGGTCAATGTTACTGGCAGCAAGGCCCTCCATGTGGCAGTGTTGAGGCTTTAGAAACATAGCAGGTTAGCAGGTGGGGTTAATGTACTTACTGCAGAGTTGAGTGGCCCTTTTTGCCTTATTCTAAATAGAGTCTCACTCTGTAACCCTGGTTGGCCTGGAATTCTGGCTTCATATTCATAGAGATCCATCTGCCTCTGCCTTTCAAGTTCTGGGTGTACTACTATGCTCAGCGAAGGCAAGCAAGATCTTATAAAAGACTTGTTTGAGCCTTGGATTCCTCAAGGCTTCATGTCTCTACACATGATAACTTCTGCTTGCATTCTTACCATTTTAACACCATCTACCATGAGTCTTAACCAAAGCCAAGATACTTGTGCCATAGTCTTCAGCTCATTGAGCACTGTTCGCATAGCTGAGCTTCTCCTTTGTTCCTTCACCATGAGAAAGAGAATTCCATGTCACAGAGCTGTCCCTTTCATCACACTCACTGTCCTCAGACCCTCTTTGGTCCATAAGCCCATCCCATTGACAGTCAAAGATATGAAAGATTCCAGAAAAGTTCTCTACCTGTTCTGACACACTGAACTTGCTGCCCCAGCAGTCCACGGTGTGGCTAAGCACACATCACTTTAACTGGTGGTTTATGTAGGATGTGGATGGTGAAAGCTTAACAAGAAGCTGTTCTTTGTAAGAACATCTATAGGCCCTTCCAGCTATGTTTCTGGGATGGGGTTAAGTGTCTCAGTTAATTATCTCTTATTTTAACATAGTCACCACTTGCCATCTATGAAGAAGATGTGTCCTAAAATTGTCTTGCTAATTACTTAATCTCTAGATTCTTTCTGAAATTTTATTTCACTCTATATACTTATTAAAATAATTTTTCATATAATATATTTTGATTGTAGTTTTCCCATCCCTAACTCTTCCCTACCTCCCCACCCATCCAACTTTTCTTTCTTTGTTTAGAAAACAAACACAGACAAACAAATAAACAAAAAAGGCAAACCACAGTGGAAACAAAGAAAGAAAAAGCTCAAAATATACACACAACACACACATACACATACATACACACACACACACACACAACCCATAAAAAAAACACAAAATAAGAAACAACAGAAACTGCCCAAACAAATCAATATTAGATAAAGTCTACAAAAATATCAGTAAATTTGTTTTGTGCTATTCATCTACAGCTAGGCATGAGACCCTGGGCCTTCCCTTAAGGGTGATTTGTATACATAGGGAAACTCCACTGGAGGAAACCAAATTTTTGCTTTGCAAACAGTTGTCAATTGAAGATAGCTTCTTGGTGAAGAATGTGAGCCAGTGTCAATTTTCCCCGCTCAGTGCTAGGACCCCATTCCAGCTTGAACCTGTGCAGGCCCTGTGCATGCTGTGAGTTTATGTACGTACCAATTCTGCAGTGTCTAGAAAACAGTGTCATTGGTGTCATTCTAGCTCTTACAGTCTTTCTGCCTCCTCTTCTGCAGTTTTTGGGTCCTGAGGAGAGAGGACTGATGAAGACATTCCATTTAGGACTGAGTGCTCTGAAGTCTCTCATCTCTGCACACTGTCCACTTGTGGGTCTCTGTGTTAATAATGCTCATCTATTGTAAGATGAAGCTTCTCTGATGGTGGCTAAACATGTGAGGCACTAATCTATAGGCAAAGCAGATGGTCACTAGGAGTCATTTTATAGCTAAGTTCTTTTAGCAGGACAGTAAATTTGGCTTTCCCCTGGGCCCAGGGTTTCTCTAGTCTCAGGTTCTTGGCTACTTTCAAAGTATCAGGTAAATTTATTGCTTGGCCATCTTTCTACCTCTTCAACCTAAAACAAGAAAGCAAACCAAACTAGCTGGTAAACCTTGGACACCTTCCCTAACTTCTGAACTCTCACTTTCCATGCATCAGATGGCTGAAGCGAAATCAACTGTGGGGCTTTGATAGTCTAGGAAAAAGTTCCCAAAGTCACTCCTTAAACAATGCATAACTCCTAAGATGCCAGACCCTGGAGACTTAAAAAGTATGCTTGTCCTAAAATGGTACTCAAAATGTATATTTTTAACAAGTCATATTTAGAATATAAAATATGACAAATATAATATTGCCCCAATTCATTCTGAGCAGCATAACTGTTTGTTTCACCCATTTATGTGTATTTGCCAATCTCAAAGACACCAGGATGAAAAACAATCACAAAATGTCTTGCATTTTATCCCAAACATAATACAATTGATTGATACCTAATTTACCAAAATCTTGCCTTAGAGGAAAAGATTGCACAAGTCATAGAGACAGGTGTTTC
Organism: Ondatra zibethicus; assembly: GCA_004026605.1. Taxonomy (NCBI): domain Eukaryota; kingdom Metazoa; phylum Chordata; class Mammalia; order Rodentia; family Cricetidae; genus Ondatra; species Ondatra zibethicus. The sequence continues at coordinate 15,003 of PVIU01008223.1, read as the reverse complement.
TGAATGAAGTTGAATGGTTAATTGTCTTGAAAGGTTTTTGTTTTGTTTCTTACTGTCCAGAGAAAGAGAAATGCTCTCATGTTAAGGGAGGGTATAATAAATTGAAAAGAAAGAGAAGAGAGAAGCCAATTATATAAATACTAGCCTGTTGACATTTAGAATGTGACAAGCAGAGAAATGTTTTTAAAAAGTTCAATCTGCAACATAGGGCAGTGAAGACAAACAAGAAAATAAGATGCAATTAATGAGGTTGAAATTTCAGCATTGCTGAAGACACCACTCAGAAAACATCTGCCTTCCTGAGACAATATCACAACCTGATTTACAATGTGCTTAGCGTCAAATTTGTAGAGAAGTCTATCAAATAATTTAAATATAAATACGTTTTAAATGACCTCAAAATTCTTTCCTGCCGTTAACATTTTCAAAATCATTAAATAAATGTGTGAACAATCACTAGAACAAATCAAATGTCACTTGCTTTCCCCATATTATTCCACTTAAAAATCACAATACATAATGATGTTTAGTGTTATCACAGTGTTTCCTTAGTGGATCTTGCATAAAAATAGAGAGACTTTGTGGTGGGCAATGATGGTGCATGCCTTAAATCCCAGCATTCGGAATGCAGAGACAGGCAGATCTCTGTGAGTTTGAGACCAACCTGGTCTATAGAGCAACTTCCAAGACAGCCAGGTATATACAATGAAATCCTGTCTCATAAAACCAACCAACCAACCAAACAAACAAATAAAAGAGGGAGGCTTTGCTTGGATACAATGGTCCACATTCAGAAGACTTAGACCAGGGAAAAGGACGTGATAGGGGAAACTCTGTCAACCAATCACATCTAATTAAGGCGTGGCTACCTGAAGCTGAGGAGAAAAAATTGGGAGAATTCAGGTGTGCGCTCTTTCTGCGCGGTGCCCGCTGGACATATAAGAAGTTGGACCTCCCACTCTTGTAGCATGAGTTTTCTCCTTATAACCATTAAAATATAATTGTTATTCTTGAAAAAAGACAAAAAAAGGGATAATTGGATGATGGGATAATAGATTGGTATTTGTGAGTTATTGTTTTTAGACAATTATATTGGTATCAATTCTTGCTTATTGATACAAAGTTAAATTATATTGAATATTGTATGCATGTATGTTTCTACCTCTGTTTAAAACATTGCTTATGTATTGATATATATATATATTTACCATATTGCAGTGTATATTACTACCTCTGATCAAGATACTTATACATTGTTTACATTTGAAGGTCATTGTCCTCATTTATTGCACAGTTGTTTATTGTCTTAGTTTTTAAGTTAGATAGTATTGAGAATTACAGATCAATAGTCATCTATTTTTGTCATATTTATAATTAGACTAATTAGGTTCTTTAAATACATAGAGATTATATTCAGTATAGATAGATAATCTTCAATGTCTTCAAAGAGCTGTAGAAAATGGCCTTTAATCTAACTTAGAGTTCTGTGATAGTGAGACACAATCACTCCTGGCAACACCGATCTATTCCCGAGAGAATGTTGAACATCAAAGACATTCCACCTGGAGCCTTTCTTCTTGGCAGAACTGGCCTTTGGGCAAAGAAATGCCCATACCTCAATCACTGACAGAGATAAAGAGTATCTGTAAATGGATAAAACAGGACTGTCATATCCTGCCAAGACAGGGTAAGATAGTTTTGAAAAGTTTCTTGCCTTTGAAAATGGTATGTCAGTTACGTTAGGCCTTAGTCAAAGTTGGTTGCTTCAACATTACAAATGAGACTTTGGGTGATTGCTCAGGTAGTCAGTTGTCTCTGTCATTTGTTGCACATTTTGGAAGTTTCTTGATTGTACTTCCTGTTCACTCAAGTAATATTGTTTCCCTTCTCAGATCTTTGATGGAGTTGAAGATTAGATAATTGTAGTTACCTTCCTCATGATTTAGCTAAGCTTAATTTCAATGTAATATTTAGACTCCTTGAAATAGAATGTTTAGTAAAACTTTTGTTATGTATTCCTTGCTTGATATTGTTTATTGTTTGTAATTTTATATTTGGTATCTGTTCCTATTGTATATAGTTGTATTGGGTTTGGATCAATCTTGTTTAGACAAAAGGGGGAGATGATGGGGAAACTTTGTCAACCAATCACATCTAATTAAGGCGTGGCTACCTGCAGTGGAGGAGGAAAAACTGGGAGAATTCAGGTGCATGCTCTCTCTGCATGGTGCCCACCGGACATATAGGAAGTCGGACCTCCCACTCCTGTAGTGTGAGTTTTCCCCTTATAACCATTAAAACATAATTGTTATTCTTGAGCTGGCCTAGTTATTCATCATACCAACCTAATTCATTACAAGGACGGACTAGATGGTGTTTTGATTCATGGTGTCTAGATCTTCTAAAACTACATATCATAGAACCTTCCCGTGTTCTGAGAATTTTGCCCATGGTTAAGTGCCAGAATGAGTACAGGATTAGCTTCTTCTAGGGTTTGTTTAGAAATCAATTCTTGGCTTCTTGCTTGAGCTTTTCCTTCACATTTCCCCTGTAACTTCAGAGCTGAGGTTTACTGAACTATTAGGATAGCAACCATTCTCCTTTCGTTTTCGTTCTGCATCTCTAAGGTAATGTGATCAATGCAATGTCATGTAGGGCTTTGCCAGAAGAAGAGGCAGTTCATTGATTGTACCTATGGATTTTTAACCTAGAGGTGTAAGAGTCTTCCGAAGATCCACCATCTGGAACTAAAGATGATCTATTTAATTCCACTTAAGACCAGGCTATTACATGAGCCTGATCCATTAAAAGCCAGAGATTCCAAGATGAATAAAACAAGATTTGGATAGGGTGGGCTGAGTATCAACATGAAAATCAATTTCATGGCTGTGAAAATTCATCATGAATTTCCCCTCTGGTTTTTAACACAGCAACTAGAAACACTAATACGGTATTTGCTCACTAGTCTGGGGAAGGTAGGGAATTATTTTATTCTTATTTTAAATTACACACACACACATACACACACACCATTTGAGGTGACAATGCTCCTGCCCAAAGCCACAGACTATCTCACAAAAACCCTAGTATAAGGCATGGGAAACCTCCCTTCAAGTTGTTGGTCAGGGAAGCTACAGACATACAACACACACACACACACACACACACACACACACACACACACACACCACAATACAGGTTATTGCCATTGCCCTTAGGTGCCTGCCAAAAGTTCAGGGTGAAACTGTACCACAGAAGACACCACGCATTTGAGCACAGGAACTGGAGCAACTGAGCCGGAACTGACACACAAGCCTCTTTAGAGCTCACAGTACCAGAGGAGCTATGCAAACTGACAGGGAAGGAAAGCAATCTGTAGTCCTACCCTGCTGGAAAGCCTACAAATCACATCAAAGATCAGAACACCATGCTATCGCAAAAAGATGCAACAGTGGCATTTATATTCCTGGAGTAACCAACAGGCATTTAATTTAAAAATCATTCTAAGAGGTGACTTGTGCCTGGTACTGTGAACCACACTATTGCACGGTTGGTGAGGCCATGAACTCTAGAGGAAAACCTAAAGTTCCCTAAACTAGCACAATTCCTAACTGCATTCTAAATACTTCATCCTATAATCACACGAACGTAGCTCTCGTCCCTCATCAAAGCAGCTTCTTTTCAGAGTAGATAAGGACAATTAAAGAAGGCCGTAACTAGTCAACATACAGAGGACAACTGACTGCGGGATACCTAGCCCCAACTGATTCTTCTACAACATAAACACTACCCCTAAGGCTAAGAGAACATTGTGGAAGATGTGGCAGAAATATTGTTACAGGCAGAGGACCAGGATTTCTGCTGTGAGAGAGTACCTTCCTACCCATGACAGGGAAGTTGTACCCATGAAATCTCAACAACAGGACTGCCAAGACAGGACCTGAGAAAATGACATGGCAACATGGATGAGGGGAATCTCATAAGGCACCACCCTCCAAAGAAGAGCTACAGTCAATTAATGGTTACCGAGGGAGGGAGATTCAGTCTTTTCCAGGGACAACAGGGACAACGCCCCTGGAAGGCTATCTAGTTCCATCTGGATAGATCAGTTCAGCCCAAAATACATATACACATGAGCAAAAATAAACAGATTCAGTAGGTTGTATTTATTAATTTGTGTGTGTTGTTGTGTGTTTGTGCATGAATTTGAAAAGGAATGGATGAGGAGCACAGAAGTAGATGGAGATGGGGGAAATGATATAAACACAGTGCCCATACATGAAACTCTCAATAAATGAATAAAATAATACAATTCTAAAAATTTGAAATCTTTAAATAGAAAGACTAAAGTTGAACATAAAAGGTCAGAATGTTATACATTGTTCTGACAAGAAGCAAACTAAGAGCAAGTGTTGGCCGTGATTATTACATATAAAACAACTTTTCAGAAGAAAGAATTTTAACCTACATATTCAGAGAAATTTTTTGGCGATATCAAGTAGGGCAATTTGTCAAGATGACATAAAATCCCAGGTATAAGGTACTTACTAACAGCTTGGTGATTAACAAAGCAAAAATTGACAGAACTCAGAGGAGCGATTAAAGAGTCTTAAGTTTCACCTGGACATTTCAATATTTCTTTTAATTACAAATAGACCAAATAAGACAGACAGACAGACAGACAGACAGACACACACACACACACACACACACACACACACACACACACACAGAATATAAGAGATATGAAGCTGGTTGTAGTGTTGGGTGTCGGCATCCCCAGCTGTTCAGAAGGCTGAGGTTGGAGGGAAGATTGCTTAAGCAAGGAGTTCAAGAACAGCCTGAGCAACACAGTAAGACCGATCAACAAAGAAACAAAGTTAAACATCACTGTTGACCAAATGGACTTCACAAGACTTACAGAATACAGAAGAATACACATGTTAAGCATACAAAGCATTCACTATGAAACAAGCCACTATACATAAAAGTACATAAATTATACTATTTTGTTTTATATAATAGGATTCATTAAAAATTCAGTAACACAGATATTTGGAATAATCTTCAAATAATAAGAATCTTACACATTTGTAAACCAGATGTAAGTTAAAAAATAGTATATTATCAGTTAATAAAAAGAAGCAGTGCCAAATGTCAATGTGCCAAGCTCTAGTTTAAGAAAAAAAATAAACTATTAAGCCTAAAATAAGCAAAGGGAAGCCTATCAAAGATATATTGATAAGTCTCTGGAAAAGGAGCAAGTGGCAATCTCCTGAGCTCCTGAGGCTTTCTATGGGGTGAGAGAGACATTTTGAAAATACAAGTACAGACTTATATACAGCCAAGCACGCAGAAGGCACACAGTTTTTATTTGCAATCTGTCCTCTGACCTCCAAATGTGTGCTGCCACATACTCACTGGTACACCCATGCACACATATAAACAATAAATAAATGTACAAAAGAGATTAAAAATAGAAGAATATCACAGTTTCTATAGGCATTAAAAGAACAGTGAGAACATATATTTTTAGTTGTCTGTTGCAAATCATTTTAAAAGTAGACACATTTCTTGAGAGGTACAGGTAACCAAAGTTCACTGAAAATAAGATGATCTAAAAAGCTGAATGTCTACTAAGGAAACTGAATTCATAGTTTTAATCATTTTTTTCACAACTTGTCTTATAATTTTATTGCTGTGAAGAGACACCATGACCACAGCAACTCTTATTAAGGAAACATTTCATTGGGGCTGGCTTATAGTTCAGAGGTTCAGTTCATTATCTTCATGGTGGGAAGCATGGTGGCATGCAGGCAGACATGGTGCTGGAGAGGTAGCTGAGAGTTCTACAGCGGGATCAGCAGGCAGCAGGCAGAGACTGCCACACAGAGTGTGGCTTCAGTATCTGAGACCTCAAAGCCTGTCTCCAGTGACACACTTTCTCTAACAAAGCCACACCTAATAATGCCACTCCTATGGGGCCTATGGTGGCCATTTTCTTTCAAATCACCACTACTGCTGAGCCAAAACAAACATTCACTGATGAAACACAACTAATTCCACTCAATATGTTTCAGAAACTAGGGTGGAAAAATAAAACCCCAACACATTCTACGGTTCCTGTGCTAATACCGATACTGAAACTGTGCATACACTGGTAAAAATGGCAGAGCCATCTCTCGTGGATGTCAGCACCAAAAGTCTTAAACAGATAATACAATGAATCCAGTGAAACATGTTTAAAGACAAGGGATTAAGTGCAGTTTAATCTAGGGATTCAAGGTTACGTTACTTTGAAAAAGAAGCATGTGCTTAATAATATTAACGAATTAAAAGAGAGGAAATCTTCTCAACCAATATGGAAAAAACAGTTGACAATATTCAAATATTCACCATGTGTTGTTGCAAATACTTCTCAATAAATGAAGACTATAAAGAATGTCTACAAACTAGGTCTAACAGCATTCTTTAAAATAAAAGGCTGAATATCCACATATAAGAAAAAATGTGCTAACTTTTATGCTTTTGATTTGTGGACTTCAACTAGAATAACTACAAAGGTTAGGTACCTAGTAAGAAACCAGGCGGAAAGAGGGAATCTTCCAAAGAAGGGAAAGTAAGAGTATAGAGTTATAGAGATAAAAGGGAAACCAGAATAGGATTGAATGGAGAGTTGGTGGGTGTGAAAAAGGAGAAAATATGGAGAGGGAGGACTAACATCGCAGACCTTTTGAACAATCACATGAAAGCCCACTACCATAGAAGCTTTCTAGAATATACATATGCAAAAGGAAATTAAATGGTGTCACCATATAATGGGAGGGACAATGCCCAAACTAAACATCTGATGTCTCCAAGTAAAACCTCCAGTGCCAAGAATGGGTTATATCATGTTGAGTTATTGGTCAAGGAGGCTCCCTAGATCCTTTCAAAAATTACAGGTTATTTCTAAGGTTATTGGTTATTCTCCATAACCTGATGGTAAGACCCTTAAGTCAGTGACATACAGAAATCACACTGGTGTCCAACTAGTAGATTAAAAAATTAAAAGCATTGAGAAACCCTAGCCACACTGACTGACTAAGGAACCAGAAAAAAGAATACAAATCATCATTATCAAGAATAAGAGAAGACCATTAGACCATCAAGGCAAATCAAGGCATTTTCTGCCAAGCTCAAAGAAAGCAGGTTCTCAACCTATGTAGGGATATTCCTTTGAGGTTGAATGATTCTCTCACAAGGGCTGCATATCGGATAACATGCATAACAGATATTTACACTATGATATGTAGCAAAATACAATTATGAAATAGTAACAAAAATAATGTTATGGTTGGGGGTCACCATAATGTGAGGAACTGAATTAAAGGGTTGCAGCATTAGGAAGGATGAGAAGCACTGCTGTAGAGAGGACTCTGCACACTACTGGAGGAGCAAAGTAGTCCTTCTTACCCGGGTACAAAGCCTGATTCCTAAGCCAGTGATCTGCCCGCAAGATATCCTGGGGCAGCAGCAGCACAAATTCAAAATGCGAAACTACTGCACACCTAGTAGCATTGCTAAAAGTCGAGTGAGCTTGGGGTGGTGACACATACCTGTAAGCCCAGCATTCAGGAGGCTGAGGCAGGAGGATCACAAGTTTGAGAACCTGTCTCAAAAGAACAAAAACAAAAACAAAAAAAAAGGAAAAAAAATTATGTGACAACTTAAAAGGCTAAAGGAGAATGAGAACAAATCAGTAGTCCCAGGCAAACTTAAACCCTTCCAGAATATTCTGACCAAAGCATCCAGAGTCCTGGCTCACATCATATGTCAAAAAATTCACAATGGACATCTAAAAACAATCCCCACGCACCCATGCACAGCACTCCAGCTTTCGTGAATAAGTCTTTGCAGTATGTATAAGGCCATCAATCTTAACAGCATTTTTTGTTGTTTTTTAAACAATAGCTTCTGAATATTTTTTAGTAAGGATTTTAAAAACACAACAATTTCAAGTTTCAGTTGTCATTGGCTTGGAATTTCAAATGCTTTTCTGACGGTCTGTTAACAAGCACATTGCTTCTAAGGGAAGCTTGCAGAGAAAGGACAGCTATAACATCTGTTCCTAATGCTGGGAATTGCCTAATGGCTGCATACGATTTGGATATTTACCAAGTCTCAGAAAGCTTGTCTTCTATTTAAATATATTTTAAATATTACATTTGGGGGGAAGGGCTGCAATATAAAGTGAATACTATTAGCATACTTAAATATTTCAAAGTTAGCATTTCAAATGCTACAAACGTCCTAAAATTAAAAGCTAGTTATTAAATATAACAGAAAATCACAATGTTTAACTGGTGATACTTCGCACTACCATAGATAAGAAACACTCCCCATAGTTAAAGGAGATATGACTATAAAATAACCAAATAGAAGAGTAGGAGCTTGTGAGAGCTGTTGCGTGAACTTCTGTGGGTATTCTGAAAGGAATGCTCAAATGTTCTTGACAGCTGTACACCGCAGTAACCAGCTCCGTATTATGCAACTTACAAATCAGACTTTTGCTCTTCTTCAAAATGATGTCCACAAACCTGCTCTAGCAGGTATCCCACATATTCTAGGAAGGGCTCCCTCTTCCATTCTTCAACACATGCAAGTAAAATCAAGCTTTTGGGGAAAGGGTGAAAGATCTCTCTCTCTCTCTCTCTCTCTCTCTCTCTCTCTCTCTCTCTCTCACACACACACACACACACACACACACACACACACACACACACACACACCAGATTAGGGTAGAATTAGTCACTGAGCCGGGGAGTGTGAGAAAAGGAAAACCACCAGAAAGCCAAACAATACTATCTTCAAATATATATATGGAAATTCATTTTTTAAAACATGCATCGTTTCTGTCATGAAAAGGTTGTCCAACACTTACGAGGGAGTGTTGATACAGGAAGGAAGCTGAGCAGGAAGGTCCCTGAAACAGGATCCTTGTGTTCTGTCCAACACTGCAATGAGATTTTTGTTTCTTATGGCTTGTTTCAACTCACAGCTCCATCATGGCAGGGAACTCTTGGAAGCAGGAACATAAGTGATCTGGTCACATAATGTCCAGAGTCAGAAGAAAAACAGCAATGAATGCATGCAGACTAATGCTCATTTGGCTTTCTTGACTCGCATGCAGCCCACAATCTTCTAAGGAATGGTGTCCCACCCCTTAGTGTGTGTGTGTGTGGGGGGGTCGTCCCATCTGTAATGATGATATGCCCAAAGAACCTTCTCCAAAAAGAATCTATATTTTGCAAATTGATAGCACTGACCATCATAGGACTGAAACCACACAGTGGGGTTCACACCCCAGCTTGGTTACTTAGTGCTATAGCACTTCAAGGATGTTGTTGGTATATTTGTGCCTTAATTACTACATCACTATAGGACACCACCTATAGCATCTACTTCAGAAATTGGAGAGCCATATGTACTTTGTTTTATTTTAAGGTCTCCTAGCAATACTGTTGGAAAAGGTTTGGGAGTTACTGAGTTCTTAAAATCTATGATTTTACAGTTATATTTTATACTTGAATATTCCAAATGACTGGAAATTTGAACTTAAATAGATACTCAGGAATATTTTTAATGCCCCAAATCACATATCAATAGCCAAACACATATGGTTCTAGTAAATATTGAATAATTATAAGAACAGGCACTCCTGTACTAAGTAGAGAAATAAAGCTTCAGGACAAATAGGCCCAAATCAATGGTAAAACTGAGAATTTCTAATTTTGCCTTGCATGATATACTATACTGTCTTTGTTACCAATGCCTCATGCTCCGTGCATGCACTTTTAATAGCCTGTAATTCATGTTATCACTTGGCTTTGATTTTCTCAAGCCCATTATAAAGTACTTCGAGAATACTTCCATTTCTATACAATGACAGTGAAGACCCATATAGACTATATGGCCATCTTCTATACGAAGACACAATTAAGCACTGAGGCTCGTCTTGCCTGCCGAGGTAGCAAGGGTAGCATCAAAGTCTCTGACAGCTGGAAGAGCCCAGGCTTGCAAGCTATGTCCTTTCCCTCTCAGAACTTTGCTTTTCATGTTGAAACAAGAGAAGTTCTACGTATTGTTCCTAGAAATTCGGAGCCTAAAGGGATAAATGCTTATATTCACACAAATTCCACCTCTGCTCTGTTGGTAGACCCATCCCAGCTCTCAGATGAGAAGTTCATCTTCTGGTTCCTGGAGCGCTGCTCTTGTGCCTGTCTATTTCATCTCTGTCCTTGGATCTTGAACTTGTGTCAATCAACAAAACTCAGGCCCCCTGCCCTGAGGACATAGTGGCCTGAGGGCCTTTAAAGCCTGCAAGGATCCTCCTGATTTCTAACCTGGTGAGAAAGGCCCAGGCTTGCAAGGCATATAAAGCGTGCCTGTGAGAGCATGTCCACCAATGATCTGTCTTAATAACTCTGACGTAATCCCTTCCATTCAAAGTTTGAATAGATTACTGGGAAACAGAGAAACTATGCAAAGTGGAGAGTTTTGTAGAGAAATAGGTCATTGGAGGTGCATCCTTTGGGGTTACATCCTGCATTGGTCCCTTCCTTCCACTACTATGCTGTGCTCTTTGCCCTGGGGTGACTAGCCCCCACCATTCTGTTCCCACCATCTTCCCTCTGCCTTATCAGAGATCATGATCCCACAAAGCTGAGGATTACACACTGAGATCCCTGAACCCATGAGCTAGAGTAACCGTTCATCTCATCCTTTCAAGTTACTATATCAGTCATCCTGCTGCAGCAACAAGAACTAATAAATAGTTCAAATCTGAACAGGTACCACTCACACAGGACAATCACAAAGATTTACACTGCAGCACTTAAAGACTGGAGATGGAGATGGCTGGGTCCTCAAAGCCACTCTCCTGTAACAGTATGGAGGACACCTAGCAAGTAGAAGAGTCACCACCACCACACAATGTTTGATTGTGACCAATTTTATTTTCAGCTACATTGTTGAGTACTTTATGGCAATGCAGAGTTCATTCAACATTTAATTTTGCGTATTTAAAAAAAATCCCAAAGCAATACTTTTATACAGAACATCTTCCCATTAGAGATGATCTAATGTAGCCTCAAGGACGAAAGACCAATGAAGTATACCTCAATGCTCAGTAGTTTTTTTTTTTTCCACATTGGTTACATGTTGAGCCAACAACTCTTCAGCTAAAACATTAAACATAAACTTTGGAAACGTTCAATTCAGAATCCCCCATGTGTGTGGCCTTCATATCCAAAAGTTTTGTGTATTTGTTGTTTTAGGCACAGTTAAGTTATAACTGATTTTAAGTTTTTAATTTTTGGTATATGATTATTAAACAGTTCTCAAAATTATCTATGAAAGCTACTCTATCTAAAACATAGTGATTTAACACAGGCAATGCATCCAATACACACAATGTAGTTGATTTGTTCTGTCTTAAACATCATGTACTCAGAGGTGGGATCATGGATGGTCCTCATCTAAGGACTGAAAGAGCAGTTATAAAGGACTTACAGCTTTGACACATCAGAGAGGTAATCATTTGTGACTATACCGTGTGGATAAAAGAGTGCACATCTTCAATTACTTCATTTAACTAAAATGCATCTTGAGAAACACTGACTCCTGGATTATAAAGCATTCCATCAGCGTTGCTGTTCGGTACCTTGTTTTATTTTTGGTATATCTGCATATTGCATCCAGAGTTACAAATTCCCCACAGTGCTTTCTGCCTCATTCAAGTATAATAAAAGTAGAAATCTATAGAAGCTCTCAGGCTAAACAAACTGTACATCATACAAAAAAATTAATTTACAGTCAAAAAGTATTGGCAATGCCCTTTATAAGCCTCAACAAAGACTCATCACAAAGGATGTCAGAATCTACATACGTGGTTATCACATAAATATACCATTTAGATTCATGTGGTGCAAAGCAGAGTTAAATGTATACACAGAGAATCAGCACTTTGTACCACAACAGTTCTGTTAAAGTAACAGTATTGTCAATACTAATCAAAGGTACATGATTTTCTTATTGCATATTTATTGGCTGAGGAAGTTAGTTATGATACAATAATGCAATCCCCACAATTATTTTAAATAAACAAAAACACTTCAGCTAACAATAGAAAAAGTAATTTTTTTCTGAAATCACACAGAACATTGCTACATACAGTTTTAGGCAAATACTGAAAAATATGACCTTAAGGCACCTGCCAGAAAAGCAGATGTGCATATTTATATGAACTAAATTATGCAAGAAAAATATTGCACAAAATCCTATATTTCAAAATAAAATGTTTCTGTCTCAATATACACAATTCCCTATTTCTTAATTAAATCATTAACAAACTGGCTGCTGCAAAGCCTTTCTAGTCCTTGAAGCTTTAAGAAGCAGACAGTGATAGGACTCTGGGCTGGACATGGGAAAGAGGCTCACAGAGAACTGGGTTTCTAAAAATGACTACCTACATTAAGCAATGCTTGGGGAGTGACTACATTTAGGGGTTCATTTTATATTCCTGATTTTCAAATATCGTCTCAGATTCAAGAATCGCTGACACCAAAGAGTAGAGTTCCCATGAGAAAATTTACTCATGAAAGTGAGGAACTTGTCCTGGAACTCTGAGTGGAGAACAGGGGGCTGTCGATTCCAAGCATGCTCACCGCTGTCTGCGGCTGACCGGGAGTCTTCCCTTTGCTTACCAACCACTGGGTGGGTTCCTGGGTCACACCATCAGACAGCAGCATAGGATCCCAACAACACCGTCACTTATGGCTTCAACTAAAATGAACAGGGCTGTTTCTAGAAAATGCTGTTATCAAGGTTTCTTTTTTTAATGTAAAACTGGACTCCCATCAACATGACTGGATCCCAGTCTATATATACCCTAAGTTATTGCTAACTGGGGAAGTGACCATCCACCCTGCAAAGGGACACCATGTCATGTGGATGGCTTTGCAGTGTCTCCAAATCTGTCCTTTAAAAGTGGGACCTTAGCAGCATTCCAGTAATTCATGCAGTTACCAGAAGTTATTGACTCTGTACTTAGAGCACACTTTAAATAGAGTAGCTGTTCCTGAAGACATCCTGGGTGTCAGCCCTTGAGCTAGTACCATCTAAGCAAGTACACCTTACTCTAGTATTATTATTATTAAAGTCACTATTATTATTTTAACATCTGTAGTTCCTTTCCCTTTTCATTGATTCCGCAGGGTAATTGTTTCTTCCCATACCCCGATATCCTTAGATAGTATACCTTCCTCCTGACTGGCACAAAAAGTCAATAAATATTTTCTCAATGAAGGAGCTATTAATTTTGAATTTGAAAAATAATCTTGCCACAATCTGTGTAAAATAAGCTAAATTAGGTAATCACCAATATATGCCACTCAGAGCATCTTCACTTTAACCAGCTGCAGCGCCTAAGTTTATCCTTCTACCTTTAGCCTCCTGAACTACCGTGGGTGCAAAGCCTAACACTAAGGACAACTTGTGGCTTGGTTTAAAGGCATATAAAATGCAAGACGCTGAAGCCAGCATAATGAGTTATTCAAGTCTCTTGTAGACGAAAAGCAGCTTCTTTGAAAAGTCTATTGGGGAGCTCCAGTTGGTTGGTGCTCAGCATTTAAAATGACAGTGCAGGCAGAAAAGTTGACTTTGAATATTTGAATAGCAGGGAACTTATAAATACTTGGTTTGCTTTGGGTAAAGCAAAATATACTTTTTTTTTTTTTGGTTTTTCAAGACAGGGTTTCTCTGTGTAGTTTTGGAGCCTGTCCTGGAATTTGTTCTGTAGACAAGGCTGGCCCAAAACTCACAGACATTCACCTGCCTTGGCCTCCCAAGTGCCAGGATTAAAGGCGTGCACCAACCACTGCCCAGCAGAAAACACTGCTTTTGCTTTTTTCAGAACTCAGTCTATTGCCCCTTACTTCTTAATGCATCCACCATAACACTGGGAGCTGCAATTAAAGGTTGACATCAAACACTTGAGGTTCTAATGGTGTGAAGCACCGACGTGGACTTTTAAAAGACAATGTGTAGGATTTTGTTTCTTCTTTTTGACATGAGTCACTGCTTTGATTGCTACAGTAAGGCACAGATCACTTTAAAGGGTCTTAAGATGCTATTTGCGAGTGGCTACATGTTTTCAAATAGCCTAGTGTTATAGCGGACCATCTCACGGGCTGACTCAAAGCAGAGAATCAGGAATCTGTGGCCATGGGTTTATCAAGGACATGGACCAGAAGCCACTGTTCTCTGTCATCCTTCAGACAATGCATTCTGAAGCAGAAAAAGAGACCTCACTTCACAATTCATGTTAAAGGCTGTGCATTCTGTTCAGGAATTATTGATTGCCCACGAGTGGAATCACCACTCTAACTTCTCCTCTTCTTGCTAAAAACAGCCCTTGTGACAATGTGGGCAGCTCTCTTGTTTATTTCAGTAAACTGGGATTAATGAAGGACATACACAGGCAAAATCTGACAACCTTGAGCCACATGACTGTGTAAACTGAGGATTACACACACTCTCTATGAAGAGCCTATCTCATAAGGACAACTCATCTCACTACAGATGAGTGAACAATTACCACAAGGAAAACTACCTATATGTATTTTGGAATACAGTTTTTTTTTAATGGCCTGTATAAATATATACAATGTTAAACAAATCTCCTAAAATTTTAGTTGAAATTATATTCCTTAAGTAAATACTTTAGAGTATGGCCTTGTTGAGGTTGTTTGGGGATGTACAGACCACAGGCAGGGAGGGTACAAACAAGCTACCCCACACCATCAGTCTGCTGTGAGAGATCTGTGTGTTTTCACATGTGCTCCAAAGGGAAGCAGTAACCGTGAGGAAGGCAAGTTCCGTAAGGAATTACAAAGGATTTATTCGGAAACTCTTCTGCCCTAAATAATTCCTTTGTGTCTGCCCTCCCTCCCTCCCTCCCTC